>MU225715.1:636097-654034 GCA_018584345.1 Thuja plicata | reverse complement strand
TTATCTGAATGAGCATTTACTTTATTATATTATGAAGTTAAAGAAGTAAAAATAATTAAAGTTACTGATAACTAATTCACCCCCCCCCCCTCTCAGCTATCCTTTGGGACTATTCTAACAAAAACATCCTCCTTCATACAAACACACCAAACATGAATATCATAAATCAATACCGTAAGCATATAAATGATTGAAACATCTATAGATACATGGGTTATTACACATTAGTATATCGTCAACAAGTACACATTGATCATCATTCATCATAAAGAAAACATGGGCAATGATCATATATCACCAAAGTAGCAGTCAAAATATAAATCAACAACTATCATCATGAGTAATCTAGAACACATCACCAGAGTACCATCACACACACCTAAACATGACATGGAATGAGTGACTTGGAAGGGTACTACACGATGTTCTAGTTTTTTGGATCTTTTTATGAAATTGGATTTACAATTCAGATCTTTTTGCATGCTTAAATATTCAATTTCTCCTTCATTTCTTTCATCTTTCATTCCTACTTTGCATATCATCTTTCAAGTCCATAGTGAAGGAATCCTTGCATCCTCTTAGAGCGTGATCTTTCTCAAGCCTAGTGGATCAACTTTCATTTTGATGTGTGAAAGCAATTTGGGGTGTGAGCTTCCTAGTTTAACCATCCATCCTGGTGTAATACTATCACATCACCATTTTTCTTTTGTCACAGAAATATCTCAAAATTCTTCTTGAATAATCATCAACAAAATTAAGTGCATACCTTGATCCTCGGATGGAGATATTTTCCATGGGTACCAAAAGGTCAATATGAATAAGGTGCAACTTATGATTTTTCATCCATGGTTGAAATTGTAGAAAGGGCTCCCTAAGTCATACCTCGTGTTGGTGTTACCACCTCTGCAACAAAAATGATGACAAATGAAGATTTTCACATGTTCTTTCAAGATAAAATGCAAGTTAACAACATAAACTAAATTTATTACCTTAGGAATGAAACCCTTTCTCTAATATCAAGTAAGGTGATATTGATTTTCTCTCATAAATTCCTACAAAAATCTTAGTATAACATGGTAATAATGAATCATAAACAATAAATGATACTTGATAAAAAAAATCATTCTATATTTCATGATACATTTAGACTTCTTTACTTTATTTCTTTATAATTCTAGAGAGAGAGAGAGAGAGAGAGAGAGAGAGAGAGAGAGAGAGTCTTTTATATGCAAATAACACCTTTCACAAGTAATATTTTGAGAGAAGTTGACATAATATTATATCCATTAAGGGCCCTAAGTTAACATCTAAACCTTATAATTCGGGATCAAACTTGGAGGACACTAGTGCTGGGTGCTAGTGTCCTATTTTTGTTAATTAAAAGGTCCAAATTGAGAGGGCATTAGATTCCAACCCTAGTCTCCAATCCAATTTGACAGTTCAAAGGGCTAGGCACTGTATGATGTTATAAAGTTTGTCAATCTATTCATAAGACATGCATATTTTCATATTATTTATCACAAGCACCACTACATGTGCTAAACATAGTGTGGAATTGTTAGGGTAATCATTTTACGACATTACAATATATGTGTATGTTGATTACATGCATGAAGACCTTAATATCGAGTGATAAAACATAATTATTCTTTAAGAATGTATGGGTTCACTCTACTTCAAGATGATATTTTATCTCACATGGATGCTCATTTTATAGGCAAATATTTGTGTGCATTATGAAAGAAAATATATACTCATTTAATATGTCCCATTGTGTCATGCCCAAAACTAGGGCAAAACACACATACAATTTTTTTTTTAAACGCAAGTGCATACCACTAACAAAGGATGTATTTGAGGAAATGTGATATCATGGTAAGGTTAGTCTTCGAGTTGCAAGGTATAAACATAGGTTGAATTAGGGTCACACCACATACAAATGCAGAATTAGAGCATCAACTAGTCATACGGGTTACGTGAACACCTGGGTCAGGTTGATTTAACTCTGGTTTCATGTTTTAATCTATGTGTAGTATCATGATGATAATCAATTGTTAAGAGTCATACGTTGAATTAGATTGCCCTGGTAATCACTTTATTTCTAACCTTGGTTACAACTTATTCATTTAATTCTAGTCCCAATTCTCTTTCGACCATTAACCACTAGTTTAAAATTCAGTAATCAAAACCTAATATAATCCTTATCCTTCTAAAAACAATTAAATTCTCCCTTACAAACTCCCATGCAACTATAGTCCTTAAATTCCTTAATAGAATATTAAATTAATCTCAAATAGAAAATTTACATTGACCTCTAACCTCTTGAAACACATGGGCAACATAATTCAATTTATCGTAATAAAATTAAATTAACATCTATCTATATTTTTCTACATAAAAACTACATCTATTAATCAATAATTAACTACACAATTGAATAAACTATATCTAAACAAAATTACATGATTTTAATAAAACAATGAGAAATCAAATCCATAACATATTAACAATTTTATATATTTCACATACAAACTAAGGTGTTAAATCTAGTATTTAAAACTACACAATTTAAATAGAAAGTATATCTATTAAATGAGGCTACATAATTCAAATAACATAAATAAGAATTAATTCTATTTAACTAACTTAATCTATACAAATATAATGATCCATTTAATTATGTACCTAATGGATAAAGTATAATATTATTTTAATACATTGTTCAATATTTGATTAAATTTAATTATGCTATTAAATCATTAACTATCAACTAACTACCTATTAACTAGCTATAATCTAACCTATCTACTCATCTACCAACCTATCACCCTATCTACCTTTTTGGCCTATCAAACTATCACATCACATCATCTCCCATCCCCCATGGCCCACTTGCCAAGTGGGTGGGGGGGGGTGTGAAGTCCCAAATCCTTTCAAAACTTGCAAATTTTTGGAGGGAGAAGCCTTAGCAAAGGAAGTCATGTGGACCAAGAGTGGTGGGGCCACTGCCAAGCCTTCCATCCAATGCAAATTTTTTTAAGAGGAATCAACTTTACACATTTCGCATGAGGGGGAAAGGTTGCATCAAAGCCAAGGAACATGGGAGCATGCAAAATCCTCCAATAGTTGAGGTGGGACCCAAAACACTTTCCCCATGGTTTAAACTATGTTAAAACCTTTGTCCTATGGAAGTACATTAATCCCTATGTTGACTCAATCTGCAACAAATGGGGGAAGGTTTTAATTTTTGGGTAATAATTATTATGTCAACCCAAATTTCACATGGGGAGAAGAAAGGTAAGGGGGAAGGTTATTGTGGGGCCCATGAGAGTGGATGAAAAGCATTAAGCCTTCTCAATTAAAGACTGTGTATTAGCATAAAAAGGGTAATTTAAAGGGGTGTTTAGGGGATTAATAAAGGGGTTTTTTAGAGAGGGAATCTTTAGAGGATATTCTCTGTGTAAGGGGAGGGAATTAATTCCCTCCCCATACATTTTCTAAAGAGCTTTTTGCTCTACATTCTGGAAAATGACATAGTAAATTTGGTTGTATTTTCTACACATTGACATTATTGAATTCTTTTTTTTTGGTAGATACATGCATGAATTTGATTATTTTTTTTTGTTTGCAAAACATTATGCAACTAGAATTTGATCATTAATATTAGGTGATTGTTTTCATTAATATATTAATTTTTTTGACTTACTATAGTAGGTAAGCTAATCTCTTCTTTTTAAGGATTGGAAATACAATTATTTTAAAAATGAGGTATTGATCTAATTGAGATAAAATTATAGAATTCCAAAGAAAACACGTAGTGTTCTTGACTTGAAAATTTAAAGTCACATACAATAGAGGTTTCAAGATTTAACCATTCACAAGGTTTACATGCTATGAATATCACTACAAAAGAAATGAGAGCTTTTCACAATTTGCTCAACAAGCTTACACAATAGAATTTGCAACACTTAACAACAATGATCCTCAACACAAGGAGTAATCAATCAACCTTAAAGTTGCTCTTTCACAACAATACAAAAATGAGGACTCCTCCCAATTTTTCCACATCCAACTTGATTTCAAAAACCTGCAAAAATATGAAGGGAACCATGGGAGCTCACCTCCCAACCAAGGCCTCAAAGAGACCACCCCCGAGCTTGGAGAACCAAGGCTAAACAAGATAACACATCCCAAATCTTACAATTACATATAGCACAACATAACAATTTATTCCCAACCAAGGTTTCACAAATGAGTTTTCCAAACTCATTGAAGTAGGGTGAAGGTGGGCTTTTCTAAGGAGGAGAATGCCATTACATTTTTAAATTTCTCATCAAGAGTTTTCTTTCATGCCTTTCCAAGGCTAATTTGACATTCCTTCCATATACACATTTGGTCTTTTCTATACCAAAATAATATTTACCACATGGCTTCATGGAGCCCATACTCCATGAAATTATCCCTCTTCTCCAAGAGAAGAGACTCTCACTACAATGGAGAGCCCAACTAACCCCTTATCCAAGGCCACTTCTTCCCTTCCCAAATGGTGAGTAATGCCTTAAACTCCTATGAACAATACTCACAAATCTAAAAGAGCAAGAGATGAAAAAAATTTAAATGCATCCCCAACCCAACACATAACATCAACATCTACATACAACAATACTTTATAAGATTACATATATGAAACCATACAAGATTTACATATTCATTCAAACAATAACATGAAAAGCATAAATGCAAGAGCATTCCTCCATGGCAAGAATCCACCAACCTTGGTCTAAGAAAAATGGCAAGAATGTGGTTGAGTAGAAGCCCTTATCTTTTTTTCCCTTTCTTCCTCCAACCCTAGTTGTCTCCAAAATTGGAGAGTGGGTGAACACTCACTAAGTTTCTCCAAATCCTCTAAAAAGACCCCTAGAAGTGTACTAAAGACTTAGCAATTAATGAGACATGCCCTCTAGTCCCTTTTCCTTACCTCTTGTCTCCCCTCTTAATTGTGAGTTTAGTAAGGAGTGTGGGACAAGTTAAATGCATGTGGCCATCTTTATTTTTGCCACTTTTGAAGGGTAGGCATTTTGGAGAGCAATAATGGTGATCTAGGTTTACCCCATAGGTAAAAACTAGCCCTAACCCAAGATACCCCCTTAGGGTTAACTAATTTTGGCCAAAATACACCCTAGGGTCACTTTTGACCCTTCCAAAGTACCCCTAATGTTCAAATCCAAGTTCCCACTTGATGTGATCCCTACAAGACATCTATATGCAAGTGGGGATTAATATAACATCCTATAAGGTTTGGTGATTCTTTCTCAAACCTTAATTTGACATGTCACCATCCACATGGACAACACAAGTGTCAAGTGACACCAAGATAAAATACACATCACATTCACAATGACATGTCCAAACAATAACATAATTTTTAAACTATTAACACTCATTCAGATTACATTTACAACAAGATCACATTACAACGAGGTTTCAACCCCTTATTGGATTAAACCTTGGCTTAATCAATTCACATGTTTTTAGCCCTGATTCTCTGAGTAATTCCATGGTTCTCTTTCTTGCACACTAAACTCGAGCATCAGTAGTTCAAGATAAAAATCACATGCAATATACATTTTTAATTTATAATTAGCAACATTAATCAATACGCATAATTAAATTCCTAATTGCAATTTTCATACAGAAATGTTTAAAACATAATAATTCCATAATCATCTTGACATAACATCCATGAAATAATCAAGTCTAATCATGATTCGATCTTCTCATCAATTCACTTATCTAAACATACATAATCAAAATCAACCATATGTTCTAGGTCTAATCCATGTCAAAATGTAATCCACACAATATAATCATCATCATAACATAATATCTCAAGTCTCTGTTAGGATAATCAAAAAGTGTATCAATGTATCAAAATATAAAGTATCAAAGTGTGATCGAGTAGTAAAGCTGTGATGGGTCGGGGTGAGGCCTCACACATTGAATTTCATCCTCAAAATAATGGACATATAAAAATTATGAACAAAAATTGGTGCAACTTCTATTGGGGTATCTAATTAGATGAGTTGGGATGAAAAATTGTCCTACATACATTATTCTTATAGCATGACAATTCGCTCATCCATGGTGTAGTTGCCTTTTGAGGTATGTTTTGGGTATTTAAATCCTAACACTTTTAATGTATTTTTGGGATAGTCAAGTGAGGAGTTCTAATTGAAGGATTTAGGGGCTTGTAAGGTTGATAATTTCAAGGATAAGAGTTTGGAAAACACATCTCTATGTGCAAGGAAGGCTTAAGAACTCACAAGCGAAATACAAGATTTGTTATGCTCAATTTGGAGTTTAACACAAGGTCCAAGTTGGTGACAAAATTTTGGTGTATTTGAGCAAGGATAGAATCTCAAGACTACCCAAGAAGCTAAAATATATTAGGTGTGACCTTTTTTAGATTATTGAGTAAGTGGGAGACAATTATTTCTAGGTGGACCTACCTCCACATATAAAAAAATGTACTTAGTGATGAATTTGGATAAGATTTAGTTGTTTGAACCTTTAATACTAGATGATGAAGAAGATATAGTATTTCCCTTAGTGGATGAATTAGTTTTGAGAAAATAAGAGGATTTTGAAGGTTACACCATTTTGGAAAAGAAGACGATAAAAAAAAGCTTGGGTGAGCATCAGATAAGTTTGGTAGGATTGAAATGTCATTTTCTATGGAATTAATAGTATCTAAAGGATGATGTGGGGAATAAGATCCACTTATTGGGCCTAAATTTGCCACTTTTAGTCTAAGTCCTAAACCATGGGTAAAAATAACATTATTTGTTTATTTTTGATGGAGGTCATCCATAGAGTCATTTATAGCTACTCGATATGGGAGAATGAGCCTTAGGTTTTACCTCTTCAACTAAGAGCCAAGGTTTTAGGGACATCCAATTTGCTAAATTCACCCAGGGAGTGATCTCAACATAGTCCCTTTTTCAATGTTGTAGGCTTACACTTAGCAAATCTTGATCCCTGGTGGGCTCATTATGAACCTTTTTACTTCACCAATAGACCAAGGGCCCATTGACACATGATTATTTTTCAATATTTTCCAGTAGTGAAAAGTATTTAACTTTAATAAAATTAAGGTTTTGATGACTTGTGCAATTATAGGGGTGACTTAGATTAGAACTGTAGGTGTTCAAATTTAGAACAAAACTAAAAATAATGAAACAATAGGTTTCTACAAGTGATTTTTTTTGTAATGTCCTAGATTAAATTAGTTATGTGTTATATTGTGTTTGTAGTGAGGACATAAAATAGTATTTATATCTTAGCCAAAATCCACGTAAAATTATTTCTTTCAAATTAAACTAAAACATCCACAAAATATTAATAAGAAAACTTGTAAATTATGCATCCAATTTGAAGATGTAATTGCCAAATCAACTTGAAACTTCATCAAATATAACATACAAGTTAATAACACAAAATTAAATCATCTATACATCATAATACTTATGTGAATTATAAATCTACAATTCCTTGTCTTTAACACAAATCTTCATACAAAACTATTGGATTTAATTCACCGATAAGCTTGAAATGCACATAAACTTCTTAAAACCCTTCCAAAACTTGCACTGGATTATTTTGACTCACGAGTACAATAAAATAAAGAAAAAAATGTCAATACCACATGATCAAAACATACATAAAATTTTACAACATAAAAGACCCAACAGAACACTCCAAACTGCTCTACACACACCCACAAACCAAACTATTACAACACATTAAAATTGCAACCATACAACAACTCTCCTAGACAATGGTAACCTTTGAATGAGATTACTCTCAAGAACCCTTGATATCTTGACCTTAGATTAATTTAAAAATGTAAACATCTTGTTCAACATGTCTCTGTCTCCATTGGTTCATCAAGCATTGAAGAAATGCAACCTGAAGTTCAATTGAATAGCTAAATTCTGAATCCCTTCCAAAATGTTAAAATTTCTCAATATATATGAAATTCAAATTCTAAATTCAAATTGGGCACCCAAAACCCATTACTTGAAATGGAGGAAATTTGCATGAAGCGGAAATAATCATTTTAGGGCAACTCTCATAAAGTCACTAGATCCCAAGGAAACTTTCCAAAATTCAACACCACCATAATAGGATATTGATTTAGTATTTATTTTCTTTAGAAATATATTTTTCATCAAAATAAATAAGATACTAAATTAATTTTATTTCCCTCAAACTATCTTGTCATCCTAACTTACTATTTGGGACAATAGGTACTTACTATTTTTAGTAAGTATTATTATTATTTTGTAAAACGGACATGACAAATTTTATTTTGACTATGACTATTCCAAATCTGCTACCTATAAAAGGTGACAAGTTAATCACAACCACAACAATTTCAAACTTACCTCTTGGTGGAAGTGATATATTCAACACCGTGAAAAAAGGTTGGGATTTGAAACATTTTTCAAGGGTTTCATCACTTTTTTAATTAATGATATTGATATTCTCTTTATGCCAAGGTAAGTTGTGAGAAGATATATATGCTTTGTAAGAGATGTTTGAAGGTTTTACCTTTTTTAAACATCAACATTGCTCAATGGTAGGTTGTTGCAAGTAAATAAACATACATTTCTTGATGTTGGAACATACATAGCTGAATATACATGTCTCATCCATTAGTGTATGTTCCTTTAACATATTTGATTTCTATTTTGTATTCCTTTTATCTTGTTGGTGCAATAAGCATTATAGATTGTTGCAATAGCCATGATTAATAGGAAATCAATACACTAAAAGTGCATAGTAAGTGTAACATAAGAAATGATGTGTATTATCTAAATGTAAGATATAAAATGGATTTAACATTTGGAATTAGAATGTTTATTGAAATGTAAAGGGGGAGATAAGATGTTCCTTTTAACCTCAAATACACAAAAGAAGGATCCAAATTGATTAACCCCAAAGGAAGGATCAATGCATAAATAAATCGATCGATTGGAAATGAGAGTAAAGAGGAAGACCTTAGATTCTATTTTATAGAAAAGAATGTGTGATAGATTTAGAAAGATTAAGAACTTTAATTGAAATGAATAGGAGAAAAGTACTAACCTTAAAATGTTACAGATCTGAAGAATGCTATTTTTGGGGGTCTGCACTAAGTTTTTGGAAAATTTACAACCAGATCTAGAACATAAATGCGGAGACGGACAAAACCCAAAAATCTTTTTTTTGATCTGGCATAGTTTTGATTTTGACCCTCAAGTCAATGTCACCTTTGACCCAGAATTTTAGATTATGACCTGGGGCAGAATCGACCTCTAATTCTGACCTAAAATCTCTGACAGAAAATTTATTTTCAGATCCTGATAGTTTGTCGAAAAGGGTATCTGAATTTGCACTCCAACTCGTTGTTCTAAACCTATCCCTGCAAGAAAAATGGTTTGTTTGTTGGGGGGAGGGGTTTGCCTTAGTCAAACCCCAATTTAGGAATTAACCTTGAAATCAATAATTGAAATAGAGAATGCTAGCAAGTAGTAGAAATAAATCTAATAATGAAGCTATGATACTCAATAGATATGCAATTGTATTTTGATTGTAAACAAGTATGTAAATATGAAAGCTTGGACTCAATATTAGAAACCATAAACCTCCATGATTGAATGCTTGGAATCCACCTTGAAGAGAGAATGAATGAATCTTGAGGATGCACGAAGGATCTTGAAGGAAGATCATACCACCATGATGGATAGATCTAGGGCTTGAATGATGAATCTTAAATGCTTAAACCAAATCCCTTCAAAGGCTTGAAAGCTTGAATCCTTGATCTTCAATGGAGAACTTGAATGCTTGAGAGGAAGACTTGAACACTTTGAAATATTGAAAACATGTAGAACCATGGATGCTTGACTTGACCTAGCTTGGCTTAATATCACTTTTTTTCTTCTTTCATAGTTAGCTTTCGTACTTAGAGAAAATGAGAGGAGAAAACTTCCTTATATATGAATCTAGGGCACAATCTTCTAGAAAGGCCTGCATAAGATAATTCAATTCCAATTAGACCTATATCCCTAGAAGAGGACCTAATTAAATATAATTTAATATTTGTCACTTCAAAACCCAAAACAACCGACCCTAAAGCGAGAAATGAACTTTTAATGACCCCTGGTAGCCGACAAACTTTCAAACTAGAAAGGGGGACCTAGGTCAAAATCAAGGTTGACCTTGACCCAAGGAGTTAGAACCCCTAGAAAATGTGCCAGATGGGATGGATGGTGTCCAGAGAGTCCCAATCAGGGTCCTAAACAGGCACAAAAGTAGGAGAGGATGCAAAAATGAGGGGAAAATATGATCATGGTCAAAAATACCCCCTAAGGAGGGCTAAACGTTATTAACAGGGAAGTGCTTCCATTTTAAGATGATACATTAAGCCCCCACTTTGGCGGGAGTATGGAAATCAAACATACTCACGGTAAAGTTAGAAGAAAGACTCTAGTGGATCGCAACGAGGTAGAACATCACTTAGTCAAGGACATGAGCCCCCAGACCAAGGATTCTAACTCAACATACATGCATAAAGATATGACATAAAAGAGAAATTAATCATAGAAAGCATACATGACTACATAAGCAAGACAAGAGCAACACTATAAATAACATAGCTTCATGATCTAATCCTATTAGCATGAAAGTGAAAGAGAGGAAAGAGAAATTAATTACCTCGCCTAGTAAGATGACCAACTTACCATGAACCACCAAGGAGGGAGAGCCCAACAGGTTCACCCATAAACTGTTCTTTGTAATTGTAATTCATCATCTGGCAGCTTTTGGAATATCCATAGATCCACATTCTTGTATCACTATGGAAAAATGCATGTCTTTTCAAGATTTAGCAACTTATGTGCGTTACCTTCCAAGGATTTAGCAAATTGGAAAATGCGTATCTCTTCAAGATTTAGCAACTTACGTGCGTTATCTTTCGAGGATTTAGCAAAAATAAAAATGCGTCTCTTCAAGATTTAGCAACTTATGTGCATTACCTTTTGAGGATTTAGCATGTTGTAAAATGTAAACTATAGTATAAGGGAGACCCTATATATGCCCCCCTTCTTATCATGACTACCCACTAGGCAGGATAAGGAAGAGAAAGAGGATACCTACTACACAAGGTAAGGAGATATCCAATTTAACAAAAATATACACTATATCCTTAGCAAATAGTAGTGACTCTTACCTCTAAGAGCATAGATAAGTGTGAAAAGGATATGTCACATATGGAAAAAAGGATCCTCAAAGAGGAAGAGATCTTATCATCAAGACCCCCATTATAGGGGAGTGCTTAGGATAAAATATCATCTTCTAAAGAAAAGAGGGACCAAAGATTCGATCATCAAGTCCCCTGCGATCAAGAGGAAGAGGAATCTTGGAATGAAGGAATCAAACTCTTACTCAAAGCAAGGGAAAGAGTTTATAAAGAACATAATTTGCAAAATAAAGAAGAGGTGATGACCTAGGACAATCACCTCTCGTATAAGAGGGTATCCATAGCCCAAAACATAAATCTTTATAAGGAAATAATGTTGTAGAATAAACAAATGCCATTAAGCTAAGGAAAGTAGATCCTTAGATAGAGGAAGAAGGAAAATACCTTTCCCCCTAGGAATGGAAGCAAAGGATATACTAATTATATCAAGAGATGCTATAACAAAGATATATCTTTACAAAACAAATGTTCTAGAAAAGATATCCTGAATGATTATGAGCGAAGGAAGTATGTACCATAATAGAAAATTATAAGGATAGAATATAGAAAGAATAACTGATTAAAATAAAAAAAAAATACATGCTAAGAGCATAATGGATCCTAGAAGATTGGAAGGAAACACCTCTTGCCCCCCAGTTAAGAGACAAGAGGAGAATTTTTATTATTATCTAATTTATAGAAGAATGAGGGGAATGCCCTATATCAAAATTATGAAGAAATTGTAATACTGCACGGGAATGAGATATAATTCCTAAAGCAGCTCTTTCTCTAACATATAGTTTGAAATACACACAATCAACAAGTAAATGTGTATTACTATAGTGGAAAGGACATTTGTATTTAGAGAGATCATTTTTTGGTATAGGTTTAAAGATTTCTTTCTTAGAATTCATTAATTGGACATACACTTTCTTAGCCACATCTTGATGAGTATCAGGGTGATCTAAGGAAGGTGTTGGAAGAATAACATAAAGAAGATGACGGTAGTTAAGATCAATCACCTTGATTTGACAAGGCAGGAAACCAATACCATGTATATCTTGTTTAGGGAATGAATGAATTGGGTTTTTAGTGCCATGTTCATTAACACCTAGCCCTAAACCCTTATAGCCTTGTTTATCCACCATAGTGTATCCGGTAGTGTACATATCTTGCAAAGCTTCTACAAAAGGTGATTGATTATGGTGTTCATGAGAAAATGTTGTGTATGGTGGAATGATAGGTTTATAAGAGGTTTCTTTGTTCTTCCATTTAATATCATCATGGATTGGATAAGAAGGGGAAGGTAAATGAAATAATTCTTGCACATCTGCATCATGAACCCTAGCTTGAGCCCCATCATATGTGTGGGAAGAACTAGGGATAAAAGATGGAGAAATAGGAATAGGAATATTAGGAATTGGATTAGGAATTATGGGATTAGGATTAGGAGGATTAGGAACTAGATTAGGAATGATAGGATTAGGATTAGGAAGATTAGTAAATGGGGTATCATCTACCCAATTCTTCACATAATCTAAAAGAGCAATAAGTTCACTACACAAATCTTTGATGAAAGTTTTGAAAGTGGGAAGACTAGTATTAGTTAATCTCATAATAACATGAGAAAGTGAAACATGAAGAGTAACAAACATGGTGAAATGGATGATACTTTCATAAACATCATAAGTACTATAAAGAGATGCTAAAAGAAGAATAATGAGGAAAATAACCATACACCAAAGCATCTTAAAGATTCTCATAGTGAATGAAATGCAAGAAATGTTTTTATATTTTTATGAGTATGTGGATTTTTTTGTATTTTAAAATGCAAGAGCATAAAAGAAAACTAATTTAGTATGTATGCAAAAGCTAGTCTCTAAGGAAAAGAGGCAAAGCATCTAACACCAAAAATAAAGAGTTGTCTATCGTGGGTTCACCAAAATGTAACATAAGAAATGGTGTGTATTATCTAAATGTAAGATATAAAATGGATGTTACATTTGAAATTATAATATTTATTTCAAAATGTAAAGGGGGAGATAAGATGTTCCTTTTAACCTCAAATAAACAAAGGAAGGATCCAAATTGAATAACCCCAAAGGAAGGATCAATGAATAAATGAATCAATCGACTGGAAATGAGAGTAAAGAGTAAGACCTTAGATTTTGTTTTATAGAAAAGAATGTGTGATAGATTTTGAAAGATTAAGAACTTTAATTGAAATAAATAGGAGAAAAGTACTAACCTCGAAATGTTACAGATCTGAAGAATGCTATTTTTGGGGGTTTGCACTAAGTTTCTGAAAAATCTACAACCAGATTTGGAACATAAACGTAGAGATGGACAAAATCCAGAAATATTTTTCTGATCTGGCACAGTTTCAATTTTGACCCTCAAACCTTTGACCCAGAATTTTTGATTCTGACCTAGGGAAGAATCGACCTCCGATTTTGACCTAAAATCTCTAACAAAAAATCTATTTCTAGATCCCGATAGTTTGCTGAAAAGGGTATCTGAATTTGCACTCCAACTCGCTATTCTGAACCTGTCCCTGCAAGAAAAATTGTTTATTTGTTGGGGGGAGGGGTTTACCTTAGTCAAACCCCGATTTAGGAATTAACCTTGAAATCAATAATTGAAATAAAGAATGCTAGCAAGTAGTAGAAATAAATCTAACAATGAAGCTATGATACTCAATAGATATGCAATTGTATTTTGAATGTAAACAAGTATGTAAATCTGAAAGCTTGGACTCAATATTAGAAACCATAAACCTCTATGATTGAATTCTTGGAATCCACCTTCAAGAGAGAATGAATGAATCTTGAGGATGCACAAAGGATCTTGAAGGAAGATCATACCACCATGATGGATAGATCTAGGGCTTGAATGATGAATCTTAAATGCCTGAACCAAATCCCTTCAAAGGCAAAGCTTGAATCCTTGATCTTCAATGGAGAACTTGAATGCTTGAGAGGAAGACTTGAACACTTTGAAAGATTGAAAAGATGTAGAACCATGAATGCTTGACTTGACCTATCTTGGCTTAATATCACTTTTTTGCTTCTTTCATAGTTAGCTTTCATACTTAGAGAAAATGAGAGGAGAAAACTTCCTTATATATGAATCTAGGGCACAATCTTCTAGAGAGGCCTACATAGGAGAATTAAATTCCAATTAGACCTATATCCCTAGAATAGGACCTATATTAAATATAATTTAAGAGTTATCACTTTGGAACCCAAAATAGCTGACCCGGAAGCGGGAAATGAACTTTTAATGACCCCCAACAATTGACAAACTTTCAAACTAGAAAAGGGGACTTGGGTCAAAATTGAGGTTGACCTTGACCTAGGTCAAGGTCAAGGTCGACCTTGACCTAGGGAGTCAGAACCCCTGAAAAATGTGCCAGATGGGATGGATGGTGTCCGGAGAGGCCCAATCAGGGTCCTAAACAAGCACAGAAGTAGGAGAGGATGCTGAAATGAGGGGACAATATGATGATGGTAAAAAACACCCCACAAGGAGGGCTAAACGTTCTTAACATGAAAGTGCTTCCATTTTAAGACGATAGAGTAAGTTTGACATATGAAATATGTGCATTGGTGAGTGTTTTATGAGATATCTATAGTACTTTATAAATTAGTGAGACAAGATAGGTTCACCAAAATAAAAATGAAAATAAACAACCCTTTCTTCATATTATTTTTAATAAATTAATTAATATGCAAAGATGATACAATAAGCTACAAAATGAAGAGTTAGGGCTTACAATGCTATAGAAATAACACTTAATTTAAATAGAAAATTACTAGGACTAAGCTCTAGGTTTTATGAATAATTGATTAGACATACGTTGCTAATTAATTTGTCAATTTGGAAAAAAACTAGGTCTAATTCAATGACCATTGTTAGAGTAGTCATATTATAGCTAATAATTAAATCATTTAATTATTAGTCTATTATACTCTATGCTTAAGTTATACTTAGGCAGCTTATCATTCTTTAGGGTTTTCCCCTTTAGGGTTTCGTGATTCTTTTATAAGGATTCACTTCTTTTGTTTTAGTAAGGAGATTGTATTTTGTATTCATTATTGTTGATAATAGAAGTTTATTCTTTCAACATGGATATCATATCTCTGACTTTTTGGCCGCCATAGCTTCGTCTCTTGTCTGTATATTGCTTCTTCATGTGACAGTCTTGCATGCAGGTGTTCTTGGGAGATTAGCTTTCAGACTAATCCTACATGGTATCAGAGCCATCCTGCAGTTGGTTGTTCGTGTTTCGTTGAAGCGTACCAGAAACAGAGGGTTTCAGTGGTTTTTCAATGATTTTTGTGGTGTTTCAGGGGCAGGCTTTGGTTATGGTCACTTTGGGCTCAAACGGACATTGCCATTGAGCTTAGAGCACCCTAAAACCCTAGAAATGACATAAAATTTATCCATTTTAGACTACTGGACTCTGAGGCAAATTTTTTTTGGTTTCTGTGCCGTACGACATGGAAACCGAGGCAAAAATTTCAAAAAAAAAAAAAAACCTTATTTTTCAAAGGTTTTTGGTTTCTTTTCTAGCGCAGACAATGTTTTTTGGGGCGCGCGGCCACTGCGCCGCCCGCGCCTCCCCGCCACCAGCCTGCTCCTCCCGGGCCCCGCCGCCTCCGGCTCCTCTGGCCTCGGCCTCCCTCCGTGGCCCCTGCTTCCTAGCCGTCGCTCTGTGGCCTCCGCCACTCCGCGGCCCCTCCCGCCGACGTTTTCTCCCTTGCGCCACCCTGCTTCGGCCGTCTGCGCCTCTCCGCTAGCGGTCACCGCTCCGCTGGTGGCGCATTTTATATTTAGCCCCCGCGGGCATATGTTGCTAGCGGCCGGTCATATGCCGGACCAGGGGCTCGGCCCCAACCCTTGCGCGAGCCATGCGCCCAGGGGCCTATTTTTTTCAGCCTCAGGGGCTTAAAGCCTGGTTTTGGGGCCTTTCTAACCCTCCCGGACTGTTTTTGCTCTATCTTGAGCATACGGGGGTCTTTTTCTGACTTCCATATACCGTCGAAAAGCTCTTTTTGAGCACTTTTCGATGATGGAAGTTAGGGTTTTGGATTTTGCCATTTTGATAGTGTTTTTTGCTGTTGAAGTCTGATATTTGTTTTTGCCTTCCGGGAGCCATATCTAGCTCATCCAGACTCCATTTTTGGAAAACCAGATATCGTCAGAAAGCTGGTTTAGTGAACTATTCAGTTGCAGAGGTATTTTTTCTAGATTTTTCTCCAGGTTATCTCTCCTTTGAGTTTGACAATTTTTGCACTCTGGCAGACTACTTGGGTTTTACAGGTCATGGGATCTCTTCTTCTGATCTTCTAGCTCACTCTTCTTTCTGCCTTATGAGCATTGTTTGCTTCTGTAGCATTTTCATTTCTATAAACGCACTGTGATAAAGTGCCTACTTCTATGTATCTGAGATCTTGTACACCTTGTGTGTTCTTGTACTCGCACTCAGTTATAAAATGCCATGGGGGGTTATGATGTTATGCCGTTTAGGCTCATCCACCTTTTTCAAGTGAGCGTACCTTCCATGACATTAGCCCATGCTGTGTGTCAGTGACACCACCCTTTATCTTATGTTTGTACTTCTGTTGCACTGTTGGTGTTCCTGGTTCTGCTTTCTGCAGATGTTTCTGGCATTGCATTTTAGTGTTCCTGTCACCTCTCCCAGTTCAGCATTATGGGGGGGTTCACTTGTTGGTTCTATTGCTTCTTGGTTTGAGATCAGCTCTTCAGACATTGTCTTCTCTACCTGGTCATGCACTTTAGTGGGGGTTCCAACAGTCTCTTCTGACAGAGTTTACAGCTACATGCTTCGGAGATGCTTCTTGCTCCTTCTTGTTCCTTTCTCTAGGACATCTTTTCCCTAGATTGGAGGCTTAGTTTCCTTCATCTAATTTATTTCTTGTATTTGGGTACCTGATCATGCCTAGTTGCCGGGACCCATAGTTCCTTTCATGCATCTTATTTTCATGCATCTTTTAGTCTTTAGCTATTTTGCTTCTCCCTAAGTTACACTTAAGGGGGGTGTTAGAGTAGTCATATTATAGCTAATAATTAAATCATTTAATTATTAGTCTATTATACTCTATGCTTAAGTTATACTTAGGCAACTTATCATTCTTTAGGGTTTTCCCCTTTAGGGTTTCGTGATTCCTTTATAAGGATTCACTTCTTTTGTTTTAGTAAGGAGATTGTATTTTGTATTCATTATTGTTGATAATAGAAGTTTATTCTTTCAACATAGATATCATATCTCTGGCTTTTTGGCCGCCATAGCTTCATCTCTTATTTGTATATTGCTTCTTCATGTGACAGTCTTGCATGCAGGTGTTCTTGGGAGATTAGCTTTCAGACTAATCCTACAACCATGTCTTGGTGGCAAATTTCATTGTACACAATTTTGGGTCATTTATAAACTATGTGGTTGTAGTTTTGAACATTGCATGCATAGATTACCAATAAATAACAAGAGATGCAAGCGTCAAAGTTTCTGCCTATTGTGTAATGTTTTTAGGGGTAAGATATGGTGAAATGAGAATGTGTTTAAGGTAGTGTGGACAAATTGTGTGACACTAATCATGTAGAAATAAGAAGACATATTTTGGCACCAAAAGAAA
>MU225715.1:616053-635025 GCA_018584345.1 Thuja plicata | reverse complement strand
TATATTAAACATTTATTCTAAGCATAAAGAGTTAAAAATTTAAAAATAAACAATTAAAATTAATTGTTTTTAAAAACTATAGTTAAGTACAAAAGATATTTAAGAATTTTAAAATCTTAAATGCTAATATAAAGTATATCATTATATTATATAGTTTAATTTCAAAAAGATGGCAAATATTGATAGCTCTAATAATGTACATTTAGTACAAATGACATTGCCAATAAATGACTACCATGTGCTTTTTTAATTTTATTTTAATTAAGCTTTTAAAATGTGAATTTTCTCATTGCCTTTTTTGTTCATAGCCAATAGAATTATAAATAAATAGCATTATCTAGATTTTTAAAAATGTTGAAATTATCAAACTTTACAAAACAAAAATAGACTTAAAAAATCTTGAAATTTGATTGGATAGATTAATTGCATTTCAAAACTAAATGAATGCAATAGTTTACCTTACTATGGCACGAACTAATAATGCAACAAACTTTCCCACCTTGATATTTATAACTTATATCTAAAAAAAATTATGTTGATAACCACTATATAGAATTTTCTTTGAAACTAAATGTAATATAAGTCATTAAAGTAAATATAATCATTAATATGTATAACTAAATATAATCGTTAATTATAGTTGAATATTAAATATTAAATATTAAATTAAGATTTCTATTACATATGCATTGTTATGAATATAATAATTTATTCTATTAATATAATATATAATAAAAATATTAATATTATATTATTAAGTTAATATTAATAGATAATATAATTAATTAGTTACAAATATAATATTATAAACAATAATAGCAAAATTCAATAATAGAAAATTTAAAATATATTAAAACTATATAAATGTAAAAAGTTGTGAAAAAATAAAGTGTTATATTGGACAATTGAAATGAAAATATCTCTCCACAAAAAACAAAAGCCTCAACCCACTACTCTACTGTAGCCACATTCAGCCAATAAAAAGAAAGATAAATAATTTCTATTACAATATCCAAAAGTCAAAATATATTAAAACTATATCAATAAAATTAAACAAAGAAAACTTCAATGTATGCTATATAAAAATACAATGTTCTAATTGAACAATTAATATTTAGAATTTTTTTCATTTCTTTTTTAAGAGTAAAATTAAACTAAGGGAAACTTCAATGTATGCTATTCACACACCTAAAATGTATCGTTGAAATGTTGACCATATACATTTATATATATTTAAATTTTTTTATAAGCTTATAAAAATTTCCCCTTCAAAAAGAGACGCACAGTCTTTGATTCTGACTTTACACCTGAGGACTTCGCTCATTCTCGGAAATCTAGGATAAATAAAATAGAGCAATCCTAGAGGGGAAGGGTATTCTAAGAATTCCCCTAGTTTTTGTATACTATTTTACAACTTCAATCTCTCTGTTTTCCTGAGATACCAAAATGGCCTCTCCTCAAGCTTCATCATCAGATTCGTCGATTTTATCTGGGTATTTTTCATACATCTGTTTCTTTCGCTATAATCGTTTTGTTTTTCTGTGTTAAATGGTATGTGTTTTTTGTTATTATAGAGGAGAGATGACGAGGCAACCCAGGAAACCACCTATTAAATTTTTGGTACCTCTCATGTACGCTCCAATCCTTCCACTCAGTAAGTTTTAGAGCTCATTGTTGAAATTTGACCTTTATCTTTTTGGTTGGTATTGTCAATTTGCTTATCTTGGTCTTGTTACTGTTTGATTTATATGGAAAAATGTTTTTTTGATATTCCCTTTTCATTTGGGGTGTTTTGTAGTTAAAATAACGCTGAAGAAGCGACCAGTTTTGAGAGATCGTTTATTCACAGCAGTTCTAGGCGGCGCATTTCTCCATGGATCCTACTTGGTGTATCCTTTTTTTTCTTACAAAGAACATATTTTTAATTTTTCTTTTGTTAGGGCATTCTGTCTTAGATAAGTTATTTGAAAACTGTGTAAGACATCCCTTTTCTCACAATTCAAAAATCAAATTATTTAAAAACACATTAGCGACATCACTGTTTTATTGGGTACAATTTTTTGCAGGATTTGATGTTTATTGATTTATACTTGGTTTTTAACGTTTTTTCAGATACGTGTTTGGTTACAATTTGTTTGGCTCTGCGAATACACTTAAGACACTATGAGAACCAGAAATACCAATGATTGAGGGAGTGGGTATGCAGTTATAGGGGTTTGTGGTTTTTTTTTGATATTTCTCCTTCAGTTGGGTGCAGATTTCATGACTATTAGTGTCGTGTAAAACTGCCAGTGATGGCCATTGGTTTTATGTTTTTTTTGTTTGGCTCGGTGAAAATATGGTTTTATATTAAAAGTATAAGAAACATTTTACAAGTATTTGTCTGTGATCTTCACACCTGTCCTTACAGTCTGTAACTTTACAAAAACTACCCAAAAACTCCCCTACTACCCTACGCCCTATCCATGATCATCACATTCACAGATTATACTGACCTGCAACCACCCCAGAACCAAAAACTTGCTGTCGACCTGTGGCCGTAGACCATATCCATCCTCAGGACCCCCCATGCTATAAATTTTAAATACAAAAACAGGGTGGCCATAAACAGCCAGCTCAAAATACCACCCAGAATTCACAAAAAATGCTAATATATGGCTGGTTACATCCATCCCACCCCAGTAACTAAAACACAAAACAAATGCAGGAAAATGAGAGGCTTTTTAGCCCAGAGAGCATGAAGCCTTCCCCTTGCTGTTCTCAGCTGCTGCACGCACAGGCCCGTTAATCCAGTAGTCGGCCGGTTTGAAGAAAGGTGCCGCCATTCCTCTCCGCTGTTTTGCCTCCTCCAATCCTTGCTTGGACTTCTCTTTCCTGCAAAAATTCCAAGAGGCATTCCCACCCTACCTCTGTGTCATCCCTTCGGTCTTCACGAGAGCCCTTTTCACTCCAGATAACCAAGGGCTTCAGCCCATCCTCCCCAACTCCGACCGCACGCCAAAACCCTCCTTCTGCCCTGATGCCTTTACCAGGCACCACCCTTGCCAACAAAGCCTCCGTCCCCGGGAGCCACTCTTTCTTTAAACATGTGTTCACCACCCAGCGAATCTCAGCTCTGGTACCAAACACACAACACCACGATATCGGCATTGACCCGACATTGATGGGTTGTCTTCATGAATTCATACCCAAGGATGAAGTCGATAATTTGCAGAAATTTGGCATCATGAATTTTGAATATAAACTTCAGCCTCTTCTCCTTAATCTCTCCACAGAATGCTAATTGCTGCTTATTTGTTTCCACCATGAAATTGGCCTCCATTGTAACAGAACACCTACTACCCATATAGCCTCAAAAGCATAAACTACAGAAACTGAGCCAGCAACACTGCTTTATAGAATGAAAAATTGGGAATGAAAGCCCGTAATTAATGATTCCTGAGCGAGATGTCACTTCGTCTTACCTCCACTCCTTCCCATAATGACAATGTTCATGTCATTGCTGTACTAGTCCATCCTTCCTCCCATTCAATATCATCAAATCTCTCCTAGCATTGATTTTCATCATTACAATTTAAAGACACTGCCCATTTTGACAGCTTATCGGCTACATCATTTTCCTCACGGTAGATATGGGAAATCTTAAATTCATGGAAAGTTTGTAATAAACTACAAGTGGCAAGAATTGATTTGTTGATATTCCAAGATAATGCAGAGCCTTTTACCAAGGCATTCACTATCACAAGTGAATCACCTTCAATATGAGTTCTCTCTACCCCCAATCTTTTGGCAAGTAACACACCCTCATATGCTGCCTGGGCTTCGGCCATGTTATTCGTGCCGTCCTGCAATCTTTTGGCTCCTATTGCCACCATGTCTCCTTTCTAGTTTCCAACCACAATGCTTGCTCCGGATGGCCCCAAATTACCCTTTGCTGCACCATCAAAGTTAACTTTTACCCATCCCTGATTTGGAGCTTCCCAGTTCACATCTTCTCTGGTCCCCTCCCCTCTAGCGTAGCCATAAGTATTTAAATAAAACACTAGCCTAATTTCGGTCCCTCATAGGCTAGGACAAGGTAATATTTTAATAAGTGGAAAAAGCTAAAGTGTTGAGTAAATTTATTTAATTCACTTAAAGTCTTGAGGTAGGGTTGAGTGAAGTTTTGGAAACTCTAATTTTAAGCTTTCCCTTACCTTGGACACCAAGTAAAGATTAAGGATGAGATCACTACTTTTCCAGCTCAGTGATTTTTCCAACTCAGTGTTTTTCCCTTTAAAGGCATTGAATTGGAGTTCTGAAGTTTATTCTATGCTTTTGATTATTTGTTATCTCTCTCTGCAAAACTTGGTTCAGGATGAAACCCCTGGAGCTTCTGCACTGGAAGCAAACCCAGATAAGAATACTTGTTCACAGTTATATATTCTACTGTTTCATATTCCGAAGGAAGGAAAGATCACCAGCTGTATACAGCAACAGCACTTCCAGGCTCTTACGTCAGGATTCAAAGGAGGACGAAGCAACAAAGTCAGTCGTTTATCATCAATTAAAGGCAATGACCCAGTCTAGAAGCGTAGCTGCAATATGTGACAGGAAAAAGCAGCCCAGAACTGTAGGTTACCAGCGATAGTGTAATGTCCCCCTTTCTATCTTGCTATAGATTTTTGCCCTAAAATCACAATTGCACAAGATTAAGGCTGGGATTTACCATGTATAGGGTCTACCATAATACGAAATCCTGCAATACTGTTAGTACTTGTTTATAATCAGATTATCATAGTTAGAATTTCTTTAACCAGTAATAATACATATAATAAATGTAAATTGAATCAATATATTGCTAGAGTTAACTTGTTTTAATTCCAATCATAGGTATGAAAAGATGAGGGAGATTCGATGAGGTGTCTTAGAAACCTCCTACTCTAGGCCCAAGAGTGGATACATTGTCCCCCTTGGCCTCATGTGGCCCTTGCCATGCATATGAGGCGGGCTACCTAGTGTGGGCTCCTATTGCTGTTTCCCTCTATCTGGTCCATCCTCAATTTGCCTTTCATGATTGAGATGTCCACTTCCCCTCTATCTGGTCCATCCTCAATTTGCCTTTCATGATTGAGATTTCCACTTCCCGAGGAGATTATGAGGATTCTTCAGTATAGGGTGTCCCTTAAGTCCACTTCTTTCTAAGCCCAAAGGCAGTCCATCCCGCCCCCCTCTGGCTCCCTATGACTCCTTAGTCACTGCATGGAGTGGGGTATGTAGAAAGTGACCTCATCTCCGCTTCCCCTGATTAGGAATCCTCATTTCCCCACCATGGCCGATTACACAGTTAGAGATACAGATTATATATAATATCCTATCTAAATCATACGACCTGTGTATTCTGGCATCAAATTAAATTATTGATAATGTATTTATTATTTTATTACATGTAATCGCTAATATGCTTAATTTAGTGATAAACCAAAATACGATCTGTGAATGTTATCGGAATTATCTATTAACATGAATTATATGCAGAGATTGCAAAGTGAGTAATTATAATTATATACAGAATTCTGGGCGTGACAACCTAAACATTCATAACAGATTATCGCTGATTACATAGACTGATATAAATTTTACTGAGTATAGCTATCTATATATATAGTTGAATATATTGATCTGAGTCTTCCCTTCACGTGATTTTTTTTTCTTTCTGATCGTTCCTTCCTTCTCTGACTGACTGAATTTAATCTCTATATATATTCGTATGGCTGGAGGGGAATGGGAGACGTGTCCCGTGTCTATTCCAAAATCGCAACTCTTCATACCTTGGACAGGTCGTAATATTGTATGAATCGCATTAACTAATCTCTTGCATTGGTTCATCCCTTTACTTTCACCTCGACAATGAATCGTGTTAACTGCTAGTTAATAATTGCTGAATATCCTTCTATACTCACAGATGTTTATTGCTATTTAATATTAATGCCATCGATTCATTTGTTTGACTAGACTTCTTAATTGTGGCTTATTTTATTGTGATATGACAGATAGATTACTCTGTATGTCTGGTTTTAAGGCCACCATAGCTTTTTTGTTAAGGCCAGGCATGTATACCAGTAAATACAGAATATCTCTCTTGTGTGAGTTTGCATGTAGAAAAGCTGTGTATCTCAATAAGAAGTCTTTAAGTAAAATGATTTCCTTCAAGATTATATTTGTTTGTTCGTTATATGAAATTTGGTAAATACAATCATGGCAAATTAGTAATTTCATTCGAACCTCAAAAGAAAGGATATTTCAGTGGTATCAGAGCACAATGACCCTGTCAGCCTGTGAGGGTTTCAGTTGCATGTCAAAGATTTTCATTTGCATGTCAAGATTTTCAGTTGCATGTCAAAGATTTTCAGTTGCATGTCAAGAATTTTAGTTGCATGTCAGCTTTTTCCGCTGCATGTTAGAAATTATGATTGCCTTTTGCTCCTAATCCAATGTATGTCAGCATAAAGTGGTTCTATGCATTCAAGAGGGTTTGAACCTCACAGGTACAACACAAGAAGTCTGTCTGTACGGATATGAATAATCAACTCAATGACTTTCTGACAATTTTTGCCCAACAGCAGGAGCAAATGTTGCAACAATTTCAAGATAGAATGATTACAACTATGGGACAACTGAGAGTTGATTGTACACGATCAAGAAGGTCTAGTAGTCAACACTGCAAAAGGGAGGCCGGATAAGGTAATCAAGATAGAGCAGCTTCTAATGTTGTGAGGACAACATATATAAGGTTTGATCGACCATTACATCCCACCTTTTTACCTCGTCAGGTCGAAAGGGAACCAATTCCAAAGGTAGAGGAAGCAAAGACACACATCACAGACCATATCATGATGGCTTGAGATGAATACATGCAACTTCCATCTGTTGTAAGGCAGCTAATGAACTTAAATCAGTTCATGAACCAGCGTAAGGACAAGACTAGAAACTGTTTGGAAAGGTCAGACATGAGACCTCGAGGACAAGTTAGGCAGGGCACTCAACCTGCGGAGTATAAGGATGCTTTGAATAAAATTTCTATATCAACCTTCAATGAAACCGAAGGAATATCAGCAAGGTTGTGGGTTCATAAATTAAACACTTTCTTGGCACTCAAGCCCATGGAAGAGGAGAAGGCAATACAATTTGCTACCATGCACCTGGAAGGGGTAGCATATGATTGGTGGCACAGTGGATTAGTTTCCCAGGATCATGCAATGAAAAACTCATACGAAGAATTTGTTAAGAGGCTGGTTACTCTCTTTGACCGAAAAGACATAAAAGTCTATAAGAGGGAATTGACCCAACTTAAGTAGGTAGGACATGTGGATATTTATATAAATGAGTTTCAAATTTTTTCGTGATGGTTCTTGATATGCCACAAAAAAGAGTCACAATGCTTTTTGTAGAAGGATTGAGTGATAGACTAAAGGGATTGGTCAAGGCACATAGGCCTAATACATTGGATGATGCCATTGGGTTAGCTCTTGATCTTGAAGTCACACCTTCTCAGCCACACAAGAACTTCTGGAATAAGAAATCAAATGATGAAATAGATGTGAAGGCTCCTAATCAGCCCAATGTCACGTCTCCTTAGAAAAGGAGTCAAGAAATGAGTTAAGGAGGAATCTTTGTTTTCATTGCAAAGAACCTTGGGAACCAGGACATAGATGTCTTCGTAAGGGTAAGACATATCTTATTGAGGTGAATTCTGATGTGGACAACGATGAGGATAGTGAGCATGATGATAAGGTGCAAGGTACCCTTGCGTCCCTATCCGATGGTTCTAGAAATCATCTTTTCATACTTAAAGGGATTGTCAAAGGACAGGGAGTTATGTGTATGGTGGACATCGGTGCTACACAACTTTATTGATGAGGACTTTGTAGTCAAGGAAGGACTACAAGTAGAGGACTTTCCCGAATTCATTGTAATGTTGGCAGATGGATCCAAAATCAATTGCACAAGGAAAATACCAAGGATGGGCATACAATTAGATGATTATACATTTGATTCTAAGTACTATGTGATTGGTATTGGTGGAACCGAAGTAGTACTGGGAGTACCATGGTTGAAGTCCCTTGGAAGACACATCCAAGAATTCAACAACACGGAGCTTGAGTTTTCTCACAGAGGTAAACAAATTGTGTTGAAGGCTACCAAAAATGATAACCCAATGGTTGTGGCAGCAAAGTGTATGCAAGCTCACCTTGATGATGAAAATACCATTGGGAGGCATGGAGATAAATCAGATTATCCCAAGTGTGACAACAATAACCTATCTCCTTATACTCATGATATGGCAACTTTGGCACATGATGCTATGTCATGCTTAGCAATGAGATTTAATAGAGGTATACATTCTGACAATTCATTGACAACCAAAGAATTGCACCTTCATTTGATATCTGATTTTTGGGATACTCAGGTGGGATCATGTATGGTTGTTGTTCTTAATGGAGAAGGGTTGGTAAATGACGTTATTGGCTTGCAACTGGGCGATGATACTTGTAATGATGGTTTGTTTTTATGGATACCAGATATTTGGCCAAAATTGGGTAACTTATTGAGCTACTATTTCTTCACCCTGTATGACGGGGTTCATATTGTGGCGTGGGATCCAAGTGTTGATTTGTTGGATGCATTGTTACGCTTGCGCCCTATTGAGTTGCTTCATGATTTGTGGTGTTTAGACATGTATATCAGAGTGGAGCGGCAAATAGTTATGCGATTGCTAGAGGACCAACAATCTCGGGAAGGGAGGACTGTAATGTCCCCTCGAGCGTAGCCCCTCGAGCGTAGCCATAAGTATTTAAATAAAATACTAGCCTAATTTCCGTCCCTCATAGGCTATGTATTTATTTATAAGGGGACACGGTTATATTTTAAATAAGTGGAAAAAGCTAAAGTGCTGAGTGAATTCATTTAATTCACTTAAAGTCTTGAGGTGGGGTCGAGTGAAGTTTTGGAACTCTAATTTTAAGTTTTCCCTTGCCTTGGATGCCAAGTAAAGATTAAGGACGAGATCACTACTTTCCCAGCTTAGTGATTTTTCCAACTCAATGTTTTTCCCTTTAAAGGCATCGAATTGGAGTTCTGAAGTTTATTCTATGCTTTTGATTATTTGTTATCTCTCTCTGCAACTTGGTTCAGGACGAAACCCCTGGAGCTTCTGGACTAGATGCAAACCCAGACCATAATACTTGTTCGTAGTTATATATTCTACCGTTTCATATTCAGAAGGAAGGAAAGATCACCATCTGTATACAGCAACACTTCCAGACTCTTACATCAAAATTCAAAGGAGGAAGCAACAAAGTTAGTCGTTTATCATCAACTAAAGGCAACGATCCAGTCTAGAAGGCGTGGCTGCAATATGTGACAGGAAAAAGCAGTCCAGAACTGTAGGCTACCAGTGATAGATTACTTTGAATGTTTGGTTTTAAGGCCACCATAGCTTTTGTGTTAAGGCCGGGTATGTATACCAGTAAATATTGAATATCTCTCGTGTGAGTTTGCATGTAGAAAAGTTGTGTATTCAATAATAAGTCTTTTAAGTAAAATGATTTCCTTCAAGATTCTATCTGTTTGTTAGTTATATGAAATTTGGTAAATAAAATCATGGCAAATTAGTAATTTCATTAGAACCTCAGAAGAAAGGATATTTCATCCCCCTAGAGGTAGGATTAACCCCAGAAGCCCTTTAATGGGCCGCCATTGGTTTTATGTTAGTTTTAGGCTTAAGCCACAAATTTTTCTTTATTTAATCAGAGTTCGATGGAGTTTCTTGATAGGGGACATGGAGATGTGGGGACGGGTTTCAGGGACATGGAACAAGAGCCTAAATTTGGGGATGACGGGGGGATGGTGGGGGACAACAACATAGTGGTGGTGAGGGGCGGCGCTGATATACAAATTGAGGCGAATTGAAATCTTCAAGACAAAATATGCAATATAAGAACTCTGAGAGCGCCCCATAAAAAGGCAAACTAATTTTCTGAAGTTAAAGGTCGCAATTAGTATGTAATGACATGTGCTATATAGCTAGTGACTTGGCGGCGTCCCCAACGAAGGTGGCAAAGGTGGTGGTTCTGTGGGGAGACATTTCCCTAAAGTCTCTAAGTGTCTGAAACCTCCCCCTATAGGGGATGCATGTTTTTTGGTGGTATGCGTTCCCGTGGGACATTGGGCGTTCAATTTTTATTCTTGATTTATTTTGGGCATTGTAGGCTTTTTAGTGGGTTTGTTTGTGACAAGTAGACGTAAAAATAAAGCTTTTTTTTTTTTCGTCCAAGTTGAGAGGTCTTAGGACTTTGGGGGCACACTGTATAACATATAGAAAATTTCAGAATAATAAAATAATTTTTTTAGATGAAGTGATTTATTCTCTTTTCAGTTTTATTCGTTGTTTTTGTACTTTAAAAAGTTTGTGCACAAGTTTTTCACTTAAAAGTTGCAGCTTTGGTTGATGTTTAACTTGACTATTTATTTGAAATCTAGAGCTGAATTTTGACGTTGCATTATTTTGTTTTGTATAGGTTGAGTTTTGGTAGTGTGGATGTATTCTAAACCTTGGGGAGCCATGGAGGGAGTGTTAGAGCTTGGGCTCCCTAACGTGCTTGAAGGTTGTGTGTTGTGCACTGTGAAATGGCGTGTAGTACACCCTCTTGGGATTGCCCTAAATCTTGCCCTAATCTTACAGTTTCAATTGAAGTAAGAAATGTAACACAGTTAGAGTTATAACTTTACCAATTAAAATGTTTTAAGCAAGATAAATCTTGGTTTGTGTCCTGCAGTCATGTTAGAGAATATTGGAAAGATAATTCGTAAGACCAATAATTTTCTACAAGGGTTAGGATCAAATAACATATAAGTGCATATATATTAATAACATAAGTGCATTTTTAGGAGTCAACCATAACATAACATATAAGTGCATATAATCTAGTCTATCAAGATTAGGACTGACTCCCGCTCTGCGATTTTCCCGCTCGGTTTTCATTTGAATTCATGTTGGCTTTGGCCTCCGCTCTGCCAGGGGATCCGGGGAGCACGGAGGCTCTTTGTCCTGACCTGTTCCTGGTGCTGTCTCGCAGGGATGGCAGAGGATACTTTTCTGACTATACGGGCGAAGGTTCGTCTGTGGTTTCAGTGTTGGATGATTCTTCTCACTCGCGGAATATGGCAGGTGGGGAATCCCTCTTGTCTATCCCCAAGATGGTGGGGGAGGACAAAGATTGCATGTAGGGGGATTGGAAGAATGCGATGTTGGGAAAAGGGTTTCCTGACTCCCCTGATACCCCCGAATGTTCTGTGGGTGAGTTTGGCCAAGAGATATTTGTCCCTGACGGGGTGGTTGAATGCATTTCTGCCTCACTTCAACTTTCTCTTGTGGGGAGATTTGTCGCTTTCAGGCCCACCATTGATATGGTGTGTCGGTGGTGTGCTGCCAGATGGAAAGTTAAAGGGAACCTTAGTGTCTCGGCCATGCCTAGGGGCTTGTTCCTTTTTAGATTTAACGTTGAGGCGAACTTTACTTTTCTCTCCACAGGAAGCTAGTGCTATGGGAAGCACGCTTTGTTAATGGCGAAATGGAAGCCAGGTTTTAACTCGGATGTGGAGCTTCAGAAAGCTGCGCCTGTCTGGGTTCGTCTCGTAGGGCTTCCCCTAGAATTCTGGGACGAAAAGGTGTTCCGGTGGATTGGGAACTCGTTTGGTCAATACATGGCAGCGGACTTTGTTACTGTGCAAACGTCGAGGCTGGTGTTTGAAAAGTTCTGCGTAAATGTTACTATGAATAATCCCCTCCAAAACTTTGTGATGTTAAAATCCAAATTGGGTAGTTCGAATCAATCCATTGTTTATGAAAATGCCACTCTCCACTGCCAGAAGTGTGGTAAACATGGTCATGTTGTGGCGGACTGTAAGGTAACCCCTAGGACTGAGGACCAAATTCCCGAGATTCTCTCGTCATTGTCTTTGAACGATGCTAGTATTCTGGTTGATCATTTGGGTGGGACAGAGTTGGAGATGGCAGCTCAAGGTTCCCCGGAAGGGGAAATCCCTCTTACAATGGGGGTGGTGATTTACCTAAATACTATGGAGAAGAAAGGAGAAGGCAAGGATAAAGAGGTTGAGGAGTTTACTCTGGAAGGAGAGTTTGTTGAGGTCCTGGGGGACATTTCCAACTCTTACAGGGAAAGCCCAAAGGAAGAGCAAAAGAAGGAAGAAGACGGCGAGAAGAGTAAGGTCTAGTGGTCTGGAAGCAAGAAGAAAGAAGGAGAAACTGGTGAAGAGTGTAGTTTAAACGATTGGGGGGAGATGAGAGCACCTGATCCCCTTCCCAAAGTGGGGTGTTAAAGGTTATGGAAAAGACGAGGCCGACCCCTTCATCACCTTTAGAAAGTCTGCTGGACTGGTCGGAACCTAAAAGTAAAACTAGAGGGGGAAAGAAGGTTGATGAGGGTAATGAAACCAAAAAGAAGGCGGATGTGGGTAATGAAGCCAAAGTCGGTCGTCCCACGGCGAGAGCGGTGAGAGCAAAAGAAGCAGCAAGGGCATTTGCTAGTGGGCGGCAATTAACCCTAGAAGACTCCCAAAAAAGTAAAAGATGAAGTTCCTCTCTTGGAACATAAGGGGCATGGATAGCCCTCAGAAACAGTATGCTCTGAAGAAGTATATCTTAGATTTGAAATTTGACGTGGTTCTAATCCAGGAGGTTAAGATGAAGTATTAAAACTTTGCTCTTCTTGTGGACAAATTATGGTTTGGTGCAACCTTTCGTTATAGTGAAGCTGTTGGGGCCTCTGGTGGGGTGGCTACTCTCTGGAACCCGAGTAAGTTATCTGGGAACGCTGTGGCTTTTTCTCATAACTTCCTTGCTTTTTTATTTACTTGGAATAATGTCTCCTAGTACATGTATAATATCTACGCTCCTAATGTTAGAAGTGACAGGGGTAGGATTTGGGGAGAAATTACTAACCTCATATCGGCTGATCAAAGTTATCCCATCATATGTGCGGGTGATTTTAATTCCCCCCTATTTCCCTCTGAGAAAATGGGGGGCACCCAGGATTATTCGAATAGTATGCAGGAGCTGGCGGACTTCATGAGGAACAATGACTTGGTTGATATTGATTTGCAAGGAATGGCTTTCACCTGGTCCAACAATAGAAAGGGAAAGTAACTATCCAGGTTAGACTGGACAGATGGATGTTATCGGGTGGTTGGGATATTGCTCTGATGGTCAGCCTTTCTCATCTCACGAGGACGGTTTCCGATCACTCCCCCTTGATTCTGAACTGGGAGGAGATGAAAGGTTGTGGGCCACGACCTTTCCGCTATGAGATAATGTGGCACTCCCACCCTGAATTTTTGGAATGTATAAAAAGATGGTGGAACACTCCTATTCGGGGGACAACCATGTTCAGAATTTCAAAAAAATTACACTTAATTAAGGAGGCCAAAAGGTGGAGTAAGACCAAGTTTGGGGACATCTTTCAATGCAAAGAATAAATAGAGGAGAAGCTCAAGCACTTCCAAGAGGACATGGCCTTGGGCATCTCCTCCTGGAATGATCATTGTGAAGAGGAAGGTTGGTGGAAGAAAACCTTAAGAGGGAGGAAATCCACTGGAAGCAAAGGTGTCGAGTTCAATGGCTTAAGGAAGGTGATAGCAATTTGGCCTTTTTCCACAGGTCTGCTTCTATTCATAAAAGAAGGAATACCATAAAATCCTTAAATGTTGGAGGGAATCAATTGCTAATGGAGGAAGAAGACATTGGTAGGTTTGCTGCTGAGTTCTTTCAAGACTCTTTCAAATGCCCGGTTCGGAGGGGTACGGATGTTATCTCTCATAGACACCTGGAGGCTATCCCGACTGTCATTAGTGCGGAGGAAAATGAAGAGTTGTTGTTTCAGATCTCAGAGGAGGTCAAAAATGTTGTGTTCTCCATGGGAGCTTATAAATCTCTTGGCCCGGATGGCTTTCCTTTGTCTTTCTTCCAACATTTCTGGGAGATTATCAAGTATGATCTTATTCACGCAGCCCGTGATTTTGTTCGAATTGGAAATGTCCTGAAAAAACTTAACACCTATATTGTTCTGGTACCTAAAGTTCAGGACCCACAGAGCATGGGAGACTTCCGCCCCATAAGCCTTTGCAATACTATATATCATAATTACACTGCCCTTGGGGACGGGGGGAAGTCGGAACGGGGGGACAAGTTTCTGGGTAGGGGGGACAGAGGGGCCTCAATTTGGGGCCGNGGGGGGCCGGGGAGGGTTGTATATACTATATACTATACATGTGGTACTTAAAATGCTAGTTATGAAAAAATGTATAACAATATAAGAGTAAGACATTTAGAATTACTATTAGTAAAACTAAATACTACATTGCATTGAAGTTTGAACATTGAACATGGAACAATAAGTTAATAACGTAGAACATTGAAGTTTGAACAATAGAATTATAATTATAATTTATAAATAGTCGAATCAACAAATGGAAGAGTTCTACGACACACTAAACAATATTATAATGCTCTGTTTTTTTTTTAAATTGCTTTATTTTTTGTGCTTTGACGGGGGACGCCCGTGTGTCCCCTTTTGGGGTCGAGGGACGTTTTGGCATCCTTGTTCTCCATTGGGGACTCTTTTGCATCCCTCCTCCCCAAAGGGGGCGTGGGGACGTCCCTGCGTCCCCGACAAAACGGTGGTCGATGGGTGGCGCCGCTGGAAACGCGGGAACGATGTCCCCCCGTCTCGGGTGCGTCCCTGTCCCGGGTGCGTTGGGGATTTTAGGGGGGACATGTCCCCGTGTTACGCTGCTATATATAAAATCCTTTCCAAAACCATTGCCAACAGAATTAAACCCCTGCTTGGCAAAATCATTAATCCCAACCAGAAGGGTTTTGTGCCGGGTAGACAAATTTTAGATGCGGTGATTACCTCCCATGAGATCATTCATTCCATGGACAGAGGCAAGGATGCTGGAATGGCGCTAAAGTTGGATATATCTAAGGCATACAATAAGGTTTTTTGGGACTTCTTGTATAGGGTGCTAAGAAAATTTGGGTTTCAGGAAAGATTCATTAAAATCATAAAGGTGGCGGTGGAAACAATTGACTTTGCGGTGCTGGTCAATGGCTCCCCCCTGGGGGTCTTGTAAGCCGGAAAGGGGATTGCGACAAGAGGACCCCCTCTCGCCCTACCTATTCTTGTTGGTAGCAGAGGTGCTGGCTCGGAACCTTCTGAAGTTGGAAGGAATTGGATCTATTGCTGGTTTTAAACCGGCCTCCACACTTCCTCCGGAAGTTATCCAACAGTTTGTGGATGATACGTTCCTTTTTGGAGCCTGGATAAGAGAAGCCAGGGAGTGGAAAATTCTACTGAATTCCTATGCGGTGGCTTCTGGTCAAGTGATCAACTACTGTAAAAGTAAAATTTATTTCTTCAATACTGAACAGAGAACTTACAGAAGATTGTGGAATGTCTTGGCTACATGGGGGCTGTGCTGCCAGACACCTATCTTGGGCTCCCGCTCACGGTGAAGGAGGTCTCAGACTAGTTTTGGAACACCATTCTGGAGAAATTGCAAAAAAAAACTGGCAGGATGGAAGGGGAAGGTTCTAAGCAATGCGGGGAAACTTCAATTGTTGTTCGCGGCCCTTCAAGGAATACCTGTTTACTTCCTTTCTTTTTTCAAAATGACTGACAGAATGGCGGAGAAGATTGAGAAAATCCAGAGAAATTTTTTGTGGACGGCGGTGGAGGAAAAAGCCAGAATGAACTTGGTCAGCTGGGATACGGTTTGTCAACCGAAGCTGTTGGGCGGGCTGGGAGTGAGGAAAATGAAAGATCTAAACAAGGCGTTGATAACCAAAATTGGTTGGCAGCTATTTAGAGGAACCATTGGATGGAGCAAAATTATGAGGGCCAAATATTTTAATGATTCCGCCCAATTCCCGTATTGTCAGAATTTTCCTTTTGGCTCTAAAATTTGGAATTTTTGCTAAATGTAAGGGAACTCTATTTAGGGGGTTGAAATGGATGGTTGGTAATGGTTCTCAGATCAGTTTCTGGGAGGATTGGTGGGTAAGCGATAAACCCCTGGGTCGGGACAATTATGGTCTCATTAGGGACAAATTGGTCTCTCATTTTGGGAGTGAAGTTAAAGATTACATGTCTCAAGATAGAAAATGGAAAAATTTGGCAGAAGCTTATCTTGATCAGGCCCAAGTTCCTCTTTATGTCAAGGAGATTCAGAAGCTTTTGGAAGGCATTAGGATCCCCCTCTCTTAGATAGAGGATAAGGTTGTCTGGTGTCATAACAAATCGGGGGAGATCATGTTGAAATCTGCGTATTTAGTCAATTTAAAGATGGTGGCGGATGAGAAAATTTGGGGAAAGGTGTGGATCCCTCAATTGATCCCTAAAATCAATTTCTTTTGGTGGACAGTGTTACATGGTAAAACTCTCACGCTGGATAACCTCCAAAAGCGGGGAGTTTAGCTGGTCAATAGATGCGTAATGTGTAAAAATTAGGTTGAGACCATTAACCATCTCCTTATTCATTGTCCCTATGCGTCAATGGTGTGGTTCAAAATGATGAGCAAAATGCAGCTGGATTGGGTTTTTATGGAGAATGTTGACCAATTTGTTTGCAACTGGGGTCACTCTTCGGCGCACCCGCTTATTAGTCTCCTATGGAGAATGTTACCCCCCCATATAGTAGGGGTTAACATGCGCATTTACTAGACTTTGTGCTGCTCTTGAAGTGTTGGAATGTACATCAGGCGTGGCCATAATTAAGTGGCTAATTCTTTCCTATGCTTGTGCAAGGTTCTTTATTTTTGCAATGTGTCCTGTCAATGTTTGGGCATCAAGTAGCGATGGGGCATGCTTATTGGCACAAGAATAGCTAAGTAGGCTTAAAAAAAACAAAACGAATAGCTAAGTAGGAGATATTTTCCATAGCAAGTCAAATTGTGATATTGCTATCAGGATTCAATGTGATATTGCTATGGGTCAATGAGTTTGACTCAAAAAACATAGTTGAATCCTGATAGCAATATCACAACAAGAATAGCTGTTTTGTTTGTGAACAAAATAAAAAACAAGTGATTAGAACTTGCATTAAAGAAGATACACAAATATAAAGTTCAAGGTATAAACATAAAGAACTATCTAAATAGGGAAATTTATTACAGTAACTGTAGAGGACTTGAACTTTGAACAAAGGCACAGGTGCATAAAAAATGTTGAATAAATTGCTTATGCAAACAATTGGTTCAAATGACCTTGTTGAATAAAAAATGTTGAATAAATTGCTTATGCAAACAAGTGTTTGAGAACAAAGAATTTCAATACGAAGCCGTGTGGGATCTCTTCACCTGTGGAGTGAGATGATTGCTATTTACCCTTCCATGCAAAGGGGTACCATTCAACATTTTAAACTTGCTGCGCCATTTTGCGCAATTTCATGCATCAAATATGGACCGAGCTAGTGTACTTTCAAATTTCCTGGGACGGTGCTGAAATTGGCTACAAAAAAGTATTACCAAGCTATTAGGTTGAAACTTGCGATGTCCGGTTGTGGTGATCATGCCATTGCGTCTGTCATTGCTTCATGATGCACTGGCTTTGGATTGCCAAAAAAACAGTTTCTCACCAAAGTTTCCAAACTTTGAGAGGCACATGCATAGTCTTCTTCATCCATCCATGCTATCTGCACATTGCTCAAGTTGGGCATAAGGAACTCGACCAGAGCCACTACTTTTCCATATGCCAATTGAAATGTTGTATACTTGGTGAGGTGCTTGGACACGGTGCAGTAATCCAGAGTACAATGAGAACACAATCAGTTTAATTCCTGCAGCTTACATCACAAACTTTAACTATGATATTTTTAGGATCTTGTTGAATGATTCTAATCTGCCATTGGATTGTGGATGGTAGAGATTGCTCTTGTGCTGTTGAATCATGAAAATGTGCAATAGAACTTGTACTGTGGAAATGATGGAATGGGCCTCTTAGTGGCTGGTGAGGCTCAACAAGACCTGAAGCAAGGGATGATGTGTTAAAGAATGAAGTGCTGCAATCTCCACACTACAGTCTTGTCGTTGTGGCCTCTGTCCAATGGGTTAAGTAGTTGATAGTTGTCAAAATGTGTTGTGCTCTAGAATGATGTGCTGCAAGTTGAATAGGCCTCACATCATGAATGGTCCATTTTCAAAAGGTTATTGGGCTAATATGGGATTCAGTGGCAATTCATCTCATCAGTTTATTTTACGAGTGTGCTTGCATATGTTTCAACTATGCACAGTCATGAGGGTTCTCCCACAATGTTGGCCACCAAAGTCCAGCTTGGAGAATCTTTTGTGTCGTGTTGTGCCCTTGGTAGTGATCACAGGCTTGATCTTCATGACATTCCCCAAGTATGACAGAACCATGTTCTAGAGCATAATGATGGATCACCTCATCAAGCCCCATTTTATAAAGCTACGTATTGATGAGTGTGATAAGGGACTGTGCACATGACAAGCTGGTTCCATTGTGTAGTTGTGTAATTGGCAGAGGACTGTCTGGAAGTGAGGAGAGGAGCAATCTCTCCCATCTCATTAATAATGATGTTGATCTGAAAGAATTGTGCATCAGGGAGGTTGTCTTCAAGTGGTGTAGTGCTTATTCTCTTGTCTCAATCTATGTTCCACCAAGTTTCCAGGACATGGGGATGGGGGGACGTGTTTCAGGGTTGAGATTTTTTTAGGGCATGTTTTGGGACAACATGGGACAACAAAAAGGACAGCTCTCTGTCTCTGTCTCTGTCTCTCTCTCTCAATATATATATATATATATATATATTTATATTCCACCAAGTTTCCAGGACATGGGGATGGGGGGACGTGTTTCAGGGTTGAGATCTTTTTAGGGCATGTTTTGGGACAAC
>MU225715.1:599487-615977 GCA_018584345.1 Thuja plicata | reverse complement strand
CGAATCAAAAGTAAAACACAACAATAGAGTTCACATGAGAATCAAAAAAATTAATACTTTATTGCTTCGATAATTCATGTCAATGTACATATGATATGAAATTGAAAAATAGTAATACTGCATACACCAAAATGCCCAAAGGCTACAAGTCTGCACTACAAATTTCAAAATTACAAAGTCACAAATGTCAAAAACTGTAAAACATAGTAATGAAAGTATGACGACGGCCTCTGACCGGCATCTGCCAACATTGCATCAAAATAAGAGTCTGACTTTGTCTTTCCAACAGCGCCTTCAATTCCTCCTCTTTGTCTTTCTAACTTGTTACTTGGCCGCAAATGTTTTTTATCATGTACAAATGAATTCAGATGCCTAAGATGGAGCGTTTTGTGTTTGCATATTAGGGTTAGAGTGGCATGGGGTTCATGAAGGAAAAAAAATTGATTTTTTATTTTTTGAGTGGTTTTTAATTAAAAGTGCCACTGGAAATTTGGGGATGGCCGGCATTCCTGTGTCATCTCACCATTACGAGGACATCTCTGGCAGATTTTTTTTTTTTTTGGTATGGCTAGGAAACATCTCCAGCTGTCCCCCATCCACGAGATGTCCCCGGTGGCGGGACAAGGGCTAAAATCACCTCCTCATGTTTCCCTAGTCTTAATCCTTGACAAATGGTTGGATTCAACATGATGCTTGCTGGGTGCACCAATGTGATGAAGTCAAATTTTTGAAAAAGAATTAGCCAGCAGCAGACACTACCATGCAAGATTGGTTTATTAATGAGGTACTTCAGTGCCTGATTGTTGGTGCTTAGTTGTGTTCTGTTGACTTTATACTTGCAAAGTAGATGGTGTCATCTAGGTTCCCCAGGCTTGTTTGCACTAGAATGATCCCAATGGCAAATGCTGAAGCATCTACATACACATGGAATAATGCACTTTAGTATGAAAATAGCAGGATTGATGCAATGCCGACTTCCTCCCTCAATGTATCAAATGCTTGCTGGTGTTGCATGGTCTAGATATAGGGCTCTTCTTTTTTGAGCACTCTTGATTAACTTGCAATAGCAAACATTTTGTCCAAGGAAGGCATATATTACGCATGGAATATCTAGGACATCTAATTGAAGGATGATTGCCACCTTAGCTGGATCTATCAGCATTCCTTTCCATGTGATGTGCCCTAGCAATTTTCTGAAAGGTATCATGAAGGTGCACTTTTTTAGGTTGAGTGCAATGCTGAATTGTGGACGGTAATTGAATATGAGGTGCAGAGCATCAATATGATTTGTAACCACTTCAAACACTATCTAGTCATTTATGTATATCGTCAAAAACTCATGAATGAAATATTTAAATGTGCTCACCACAATGTACAAAAGCACAGCTAGCAGGTTCTTGAGGCTGAAATGCATAATATTGTATCCAAAGCTGCTCTATTCAGTAGCAAAAGTTTTCTTAATTTATCCTCATCCGGTATTACTTTATTTTGTGGCTAGTTTAATATTGTAAGTCAATTACGGAATCACAAAATTTAACCTGATATAGTTTGGAGTCTAGGTTGAAGGAAGCATCTATTATTTGCACGTCTTCTGATCATAACAAGTCTTCAAAGGGTAGATTTTGGGTCTGTGAAAGGGTTTTCTTTCCCAAGTGCATACTCTTGTGGTCAAGAATCCTGGAGAGGTGTTTGTGAATAAGGAGGTTGAATGTGGCGGGAACCCTCCTTCCAATGGGGTTTCTCTATGTGAGGAAGTTTCTCTGCTTGGTGCTGGGGTGTGTATTGCTTCAATGGAGGTGCCTTCTGCTATCAGTTCCTCTGGTTCCCATGCATAATTGCTGTGGCTTCAAGATGGTGTTGCTCTGGTGGAGGATTCTAGTTCTACTATGCCACAATCTGCTGTGTTGTCCAAGGTTCCTTCTGTTGAACTTGCGATTGGTGGTTTTTGTATGTCGGTTTAGTCTCCTTTGTCAGGTGATGCCGTGCCTATCCTTGCCTCGGTTGGCTCTTGCCTCTTAATGAGTGTTCCTGATGTCTTGGTTGACAAAGCCTTTGCTTGCTTGGGGTATATTGTCATAGGGAGGTTCTGAGGCTCTTGTCTGAACATTGATGCTATTTGTAGTTTGGCCTTTGAAAAGATAGCGTGTTGCTGGTCAGTTTTAGGTGGCTGAAATGTCGAATGGTTTATTGCTATTCTCCTCCTAATCCCCCGAGGAGAGTAAGTGTAGTTTACATGGAGGGCCTTGGTTCTTTGGTGAATGTATCCTTTATTTGATAAGATGGACTTCTGGATTCAATGCTTCCAAGGAAAAATCTAACTGGGTCTCCATTTGGGTGAGGCTCCTAGTGCTTCCTTTGGAATATTGGGATGAAGAGATATTAAGAGGTGTTGCCAATGCTCTTGGTTCTTTTCTTGCTACCATCAGGATCACGACAGATGTGAAACACCTGGTTTTTGCCAGATTTTGTGTTTGTATGGATATTGGTAAGCTGTTACCTAGCACTATTAAGTTTCACTCCATGCCAGGTGTATTGGAGTAGATTTCCACTGTGAGTCTTCTTCACTGGTTTGCTCTCACTGCCACAGAGTTGGGCATTTTTCTCACTTGTGCTAGGATTTTAAAGATAAGTTTCATACTCAGTCCAGAACTGGGAACTCAGAGACGAGCGATGAAGAAAATGATTTGTGATTCTGTAGTGTAAGCCCTGCAAGAAAATCTAAGGGGTCTTCCCTTATGAAAGCAAGTTGCTGTGAGTTTTTTAGGTAAAGGTTTGAACCTTGCTGTTGAGGATTTCATTGGGGACTTTAGGGGACCCCTCTTAAGGATAAAAATAGACCTGAAGCTTCTCCTTCGGCCGAGATTGGTTCTTCAAAGAAACTCAAAGTGATGCATTTGGGTCAAACTTCACTCCAGAACTCTTTGGTTAGGTTTGGCTTCAACACTCCTTCACTGTGTTGGCTTTTTTTGTGGTATTGTACAGCTGTTTGGTTTGCTGGGGCCTTTCTAGTCTTAAGGCCAGTTCTTTAGTATTTCTTAGTTCCATATTACTGTAGACTTTCTTCTTGTTCAAGGTTTTTTGGTCCTTCCAAAACCATCTCTGGAGCTGGTTCATAGCTCCTGTCAAAAGCATTTAAGTTTTTAACTTGATCAAAACATGATAAAGTCATAATTCCACAATAGAGAGACAGTTATAGACCAGCAGACCCACCTGGTCTGACAATTTACTAATCTATAGATGGGATTAATGCATTTCCCATTTTCTTATCTAACCTTCAGTGGCTGTCTAAGAAGTTGGTATATACGTTGATTGGTTTATGATAATTGATTAATTAGCAATAGACTTTCTTTTAATTTAGATATACATATATTTTAAAAGTAATTTAAGCTCAAGAGAATTAATGAAATCATGTTGCAATTTGATGTCAGAAAGGAAATAATGCATTATGTTTTGTCTACTTTCTTAAAGGTGTTTGCATTTTTCTTCATTGGTTCATGATAATCATTTTAATGTTATTAATCCTTGATTTTGGATATCAAATGCAAAGACAGCGAGGACTAGGTTTATTGCTTCATATTTGTTCAAAATGCTGATGATTATATCTTTTGCTGTGTTTTTGTCAAAATGTTTGTCACATAATCATTCTATTAGATAATATCCAATTTTGTGTTGCGAGTCGTGACCCATGAATGCTTCCACATTATTTTGCTTTGGGGCTTTCCTACCTTTTTTGACTGTCATCATCATGCCAATGGTTTATATTATAAGACTTTCCAAAGTTTACTGTAGAATTTTGTTAACTTCTATACAAAGTCCTTCTAGGATGAAGAATTTTTATGTAGCTCTTCTTTCTATGCCCCATTTGTCTTTAATACAAATAAATAGAAGATTTTTGTAGGTCTGCAAATACCCTACTACATGGGAGAAGAAAACCAAGATTAGTTGCTATTGATTATATTGCTTGTCCTTGACTCGATATTCACCAGAACCAATCTTTTTGATTCTGAGAGCAAGTAATCTCGAGCTGCAGAAATGTTTCAGGAGAGATGGGCTGCATCAAATTTGGAGATTCTTCTTCCATGAGATTATTTTTTTGTTTTATTTTTCAGTTAGTGTAATCCTGTAGGTGTACTCTGGAAATTCAATAAACCAGGGGAAGTATGTTGTTCATGATGAGGAAAGTTTGATGGTTTGAGATCTGAGACCACAGAATATTGAGTTGCATCTATTTGGCAATTATATTTTGTTGTCAAGATTTTTCCTGCAAATTGATCTTCTTTATTTAGTTTAACAACATACCGTATTATCATGTGGAGAGAATAAAGATGGTTTACTCAAAAAAGGAGAATCTGTAGTTCCAGAGGTCCTCTACACCCAATAAAATAAGTTATAGATCAGTGGCCTTACCTGATCTGTTGGTTTTCTCAATCCATAGATGGGAATGATGTATTTCGTATTTTCTTATCTACAGAATTCTGAGGTTCACTGGCTTATTTAAATGCGTTCCATACATTTTTTAAGTAGCAGCAATACATTATTTCTTCAAATTAATTGGATCTATTTATAATTTTCAAATTGTTTAAGCTGCAGAGAGATTTCACAAAATCAGGCTGCAATGCAATGTCAGAAAGAAAAGAATATGCCTGATTTTGTTGCATTTGACTTCAAATAAATTTGCTCTCGAGATATTTGTGTGAATCAACAATCGCTATAATTATGTTAATCTGCTGTATTGCAGCTGGAATATGGTCCTTACTGTAATACAAATTACGATTATTGATACACATTCATTATTGATTCTAAACTTTGTTGCCATCTACTATTAGTAAATGCAAAAAAATCTTAAAGCTGCCTCCAATCTTACTTGATTAAGGGAAGAAAATATATCCCAGAAAAGGTCACCAATTTTTTGTTCACATTATAATTGGTAGTTCATGCTGCTATCTTTTGAATTTCTCTTGCAATAAATAATTATTTTACAAAAAAAATGTAAAAAGATACATTAATGTAGATTATCAACCAGATAATCGAAATGTTAACAGGGAATTTTTTTGAATAAACATCACCTTCCTGACAGGATGACAACCCACGACTTCAAAACAGCTTAAAAATTGTTCTAAAAAGGTGAGCATGAACAGAAAAGAGGACAAACAAATAATAAGAAACTACGTGCTCAAGAAAATGACAGAAAGGAAAGGGGCCCTTTGGTTTACTCGATGCACCACGTGGCAAGAAGAGTGCACAATGTGAAATGATTATGATGCCATTGTGGAGGTTACTACAAGCGTGCTGGTTCACAGCCAGTTCATCTGCTATAGTATTTGGAAATGCTCAAGCTGTCCATATTTGATTTTGCAGGTCTTTTCTTGACTGTATGGTTTGGCGACAAGAGAGTGTAGAATTTGATTCACATTGATCCCAACTGCACCACCGAGGGCATTATGATATTATTAGTTGATGCGCAATAGTTCCAACTGCACTAAAAACCAGTGTCGACGTGTACACCTGAAACCCGGAAGCATACTTTGGGGGAGAGGACTCTAGCCACAAAATTGAAAAGCAAAATAAAAAAGAAAAAAAAAGTATCTCTTAGTGAAAACCCTTCTGGGGCACTATCAGATCAGAAAAAAGCAAAAATAAAGGGTGGATCTCCTGGTGAAAACCTTTAAGAAGCGCCAGGGGATGGAGATTCTCCTCTCCCTATCATCCATGATTACAGGTCAGAACAATCATCTATTCTCATTGAAGAAACCAAACTTGTTAATCTTGGTACAAAGGAACAACCTTGACTCACTCACATTGCAGCATCCTTGACAAAAGCATAGGAAATGGCCTTCACAACCCATTTAAGAGAATATTCAGACATCTTTGCATGGTCCTACTCTCACATGTGTGGATTGGATCCAGAACTTGTAGTACATCATCTATCGGTGGATCTTAACATCAAACTAGTCAAACAAAAGCTCTGGAAAATGCATCCCAAAGTTGCACTAATGGTCAAAACAGAACTTGAAAAGCTCTTGGCAGCTGGAATTATCAGAGCCATAGACTACTCAGACTGGATTTCAAATATGGTCCCAATCTCTAAACCAGATAACCCCATTATAATCTGCACCAATTTCCGAGATCTAAACAAAGCATGTCCAAAAGATGACTTTCCATTGCCTAACATCAACATGATAGTGGACCTCACTGCCGGACATGAGATGTTCTCTCATGGACGGATTTTCAGTATATAATCAGATTGTATAGCAGAAGAAGATCAACATAAGACAACATTTACAACCCCATGGGGTACCTTCTGCTACAACATGATGCCATTTGGGCTCAAGAACGCTGGCGCAACATATCAGAGGGCCATGACCGTCATCTTTCACGACATGATCCATAAGATCCTTAAAGATTACGTGGATGATATATTGGTTAAGTCACAAAACAAAATAGATCACCTAAATGATCTAGAGGCAATGTTTGATCGACTTCAACATTATGGTCTCAAGCTAAATCTGAAGAAATGTGTCTTCGGAGTTACATCAGGAAAGCTTCTTGGCTTCATCATCTCAAGGTGTGGCATCGAGATAGATCCTAAAAAAGTTAAAGCAATCATGGAAATGCCTCCACCAAAGACACTATGACAGCTGCGCAGTCTACAGGGCAAGCTTCAATCGGTGCGCCGCTTCATATCATAGCTTGCTGACAAATGCCAACCTTTCACACATTTGGTAAGAAAAGATCATAGTTTTAAATGGGATTCTATATGCCAAAGAAGCTTTGACAAAATCAAGGAATATTTGGCAAATTCACCTATTCTAGTGCCGCCTACACTAGGAAAGCCTCTCATATTGTATATATCTACCACAACCACAACACTGGGGGCACTCCTGGCCTAGTTAGATGACAATAGAAAAGAGTGTGCTGTTGATTGTATTTCCAGTTTTGTAGTCTGCCTGAATTTTTTTGAAGTTCTCAGTCATTTCCATGCTTTAAAGTTTGAAAATCTTGTCCCCTGTTGTCAAAATACCTCTGCAAATAATGATATTCAAGCCAAAAATCCAGAAGGAGTGCAAAAACGCTAAGCCCTAGGTCAAATTTTCATGCATATCTGAGAAAAACCCTAGTTTGTTGAAATCATTTCTAATTTGTTGTTACTTTTTCAGAAATTCGACCACTTAAGTCATATGCTTTATTTCATATCATTTCACTTAAGTCGCGAAGTCTCGTTGTAATATGAGAATATTCCCTTTCTTGTCGAGACTTGGCGATTTTCTTTAAGGCGGGTTGTCTCTTTTAAAAGCGAATATTCTTTCAGTCTTTGTAAGATTTCACGCGAGCCCAAGATGCAAATCTTGATCCTGCGTTTGTCGCGAAGTCTCTTTGAAAAACCAGAGTTAAAGAATTTCTTTGGCGACTTCGAGATTACTCAGTAGCGTTGTCTCGAAAGAAAATCAGAGTTGCAAGTTAGGTTTAAAAGTTAAGTTTGAAATTTCATGTAGTCGTGCTATCGCGAAGAGGAGCAAGAGTTAAGTCGTAAGATCTAAGACTTAGCGATAACTGTTGATCTAAAGTGTAATCCTGAGGTGGTCGTGAAGTCTCGATGAAAATTCATGATTTAAGAAATGTATACACGAATTCAAGATTACTCAGTCGCGGTGTCTCGAAAAAGAAAAACCAAGGTCAAGAAGGTGGTTAAAGTCCTTTTGTCGCGTGATCTCTTTTTAAATCCATGGTTGAGTTAAAGCTAAAGAGATATCGTGACTGTTGTCAAATGAAAGATAGATCTAGTGGCTAGCATTAAATCGTGAAAGAAACCACGAGTTATTGAAATCTCAAAGCGACAGCGAGATTCAATGGGTCGCGATGTCACGATAAGAACTATGGTTGAAGATGAGTTCAGTTAAGTTTTAAGTCAATTTTCAGCAAGAAGATCTGAGCCGAGAAAAGGGGAAGATCTTGTGGATAGCGCGTAGTCGCTTTAGAAAGTAAAAAGGTCAGAAAAGTTTCAGAGATTCAGTGATGATAATCTAGATTAAGACACGTGGCTAAAATCCTTCAAAGGTATAAGGTAGTTGCAGAGTCTCAGATGAAAAGATGAAAGAACGGTAAGTATATGAGATTAAATGCAGGCCGTCTGATTAAAAGATGATCGTGTGACAGTCGCGTAATCTCGATAGAAACTCAGGATAAGTGAAATCCTAAAGCAACAAGGAAATTACACAGTTGCGTAGTCTCTAAAAGAAATATGAGATAAGCTATAGTCGCGGAGTCTCGAAGAGGATGAGATTTAAGTGATTTCACTTAGCGATTAAGAGGTAGCCGTTGATCTGAAAGAGGATCCTATGGTTGTCGTTAAGTCTCAATAGAAAACTAGAGTTGAGGGTAACTCTTCATGACAACGAGATCACACAGTTGCATTGTCCCTGAAAGAAACCATGGTGAGATCAAGGTAATGTATGAAGTTTTCTCTGCACTATGTTAACAGTTGACAACCAATGAGAATGAAGGAGTTATGATAGCGTGTTTTAAAAGATTGCTGAGCTGTTCTCAAGGAGCCAATAGGATCTAATCTTGATCTCTTTTCGAATTTAATAAGGTTTTTATATGAAAAGTCATCATTTGAAATTGATCATCTGTGAGTTCGAAATGTCACGGCTAGGAGCTAGAATTGATTTCAGAGCACGCAAGAGTAAAGACAGAAAAGACCAAATTGCAAGTCCATGAAAGAGATTGGTGCATTTATAGGCATTACCGTTATCGTTCCATCTTACCAGTTTCAAGAATTCAGAGCTCATAATTCACATCAGTAATCTGCATTTTCAGTGAGAACAGAACAATCAAGGTCTAGAGAGTAAACAATGAAGATTTCAGTTCATAATTCGAAAGTGTGATTACCAGTGTTGAAGGTTTAAAGATTTGAAGTAATTCACAGTGAGAAGTGAGGGTTTGGAGAAGATTTGTTTCAATACCGGTAAAAAGAAGAAGCTGATCAGTGACAGGTTACACCAAACATTATGAGCAGAGCAGTGAGCGTCATTTGTACTAGCGGGGTAAGTGGGGACGATGATGATGTTAAAGGAAAAAGAAACTATTTAGAAGAGTTCATCCAGTTGCTCCCGAGCTCCAATCAAGGTAAAAAAGTAAATGATGAGTATTTAGGGGATAATTGTGCATACATCAGAGATGCCAAGACACCACACTGTTCTGGTTATCATTTATTTAGTTATTTTCATAAAAATAGTGATGGCCCTATGCCCATTTCAAACCCTTGGACATGTGGATTAGCCAAATTAGTTGTTCCTGATGTGTTTGTTGATGTGGACTTGATTCTAGAGTTGGCCAGTAGGTATGATACTGTGTCAAAGACCATCAAAAGGGATGATGGCACTGCTTTGGTAACCCTAGATCAAAATTCATTAATGAAAGCTTTTGATATCTACAACTCCTGTTCTACAGAAATTAATTTGAAAGCCCTAGCTGCTCAATATACTAAACAGGCGGAAATTATAGCAAGGATGATTCAGGCTCATACACCTAAAGGAACTAGGAGCTACATTGCCCCTATCCCAAATGATCCATCACCATACTTCTACAAACACCTAGCTTTCTATATGAAGTTTATATCTTATGCCCTATGCAGAGTTTTGGGTATTGACAGTGGAAATGAAAGGGTATCATCAGATATGTTGATGATAATCCTAGAGTTGCAAAGCCCTTATGTAAGCAATGACTATGATTACATCCAGTATGTAATCAACAAGATGCACCAGGGATTTATCGATATTCAGAGCAAGGTAGGAAGCCCTAAGTTCCTGCACTATTCATTGCTTATGCATCTCATCATGTTTTACAATTTCAATATCATGGACCAATTCAATTTACAACTTAGAAGATTCTATCATGGCCAGAAAAACCCTCTGCAATTATGGTTGAGAGTGTGGAATTATACCTCCAAGGAACAAGAGTTTTGTGTTTTTGAGAATTGGGTAGTTTACCGATTATTAAGCAATTTGGGGGTAGATATGACCAGACTGCCAGTGAAGGTGTTGCAATTACTGACACCTTGTCAATTTTTTGACAAGTGGAATGGTGATCATAACTGGGGTGACTTCTATTGTCACCATAATTTTACATTAATCTGAGTGTATGGCTAATCACAACCACCACATATATTGCCATATAGAGTGCCACCCAGAGTTGCAATAATGGAGTTTCTGTGGCAACTTATGTTGACAAATAAAGAGCATTTGGCATCCTACAGGAAGGGAACTTTCACTTCTAGGCAGTTCATTGCCTCAGATTTTATAGTTGGAAAGAGGGCGTATGACCCTGTCAATGGATGGTTAAGGCATTACAGGATGAATGTTGCCTTGTACAAATATATTGACACATAAGGATTTATTGAAAGTGCCAAGAAGCACTTGACACCTACCATTCCAATTACCAAGATGCATCAGCTCTGCGAAGAAGAAGATTTAATCAGGAACATCCTTGAGGAGGATGTGATTGCATCAAGATTATCAAAGTATCATGATTTAATGGAGCTGGAGAAGCAATTGCAAAGGAAAGAAATCCAATTTGGTAGATTTTTCCCAAGTATGCCCTACTTCCAGAAATTAGAGAAGATGATTGTGAACCATAACTTGCTCAGTAGTCAAATTGAAGATCAAATTGATGACAAAGATAGAGGTCCCAATAGGCAATCATAATCAGAGCATAGCAGTAGCTATTCTATCCATAGTCCACCACCCCAAGATCAGCCACCTCAAAATGAGGAGAATATCATTGATTTAACAAAAGCACATGAGGCTGGGGTGAATGTAGAGCCTCCCCAAAAGCAACAAAGGATAGAAGTAGGGGAGCCCTCTATAGCTAAGACCCATAAGAAGAAAAAAGATAGAATTGGTGCCCTATTTACAAGGACTAGTGCATATGATCATCAACTAAGAAAGTTGATAAGAGAGGGTAATAAAAAGAGGGAAGACACTGATGACAATGTAGAGATGCCCCTCATTCTATGCCAAAATGAAAAAGAATTACAACAAGAGGAGTTCCTGAAGGATGATGAGTTCATCAAAACTAAGGAGTTTAAAGACTTCCTTATATGGGCAAAGCAAGAACAAGTTGCAGCACAATTGAAGTCACAAGGAGGAGAGGCTATTACAAGTGAAGCTTTACAAGCCCTCCAAGCATATGATCCAGAGTCACAAAATTTGACTCCTGATGAAGCCAGGAAACTTGTGAAGTCTAGTGGGATGCTCCTAGTAGAAGGATGGGACTTGACCTCAACATTTATTATAGATCAAATCAGGAGGCAATCTGATGTCAAGATTTCTACAGAGACACAGATAGGAGAAATGATAAAAGGGTGTGGTTATTATTCTAAATCCCAAGCCTTAGCAATGTGGTCTCTTGCTCCTAATAATCAAAAGCCCTCACTGATTAATGTTCAAGAGAAGATGGAGGGAAACAAAATAATATGGTTTGTACACAATACAAGAGACCTTAAAATTTCCCAAGCATTGACCCATTTTTATCACCTTAATGAGTTAAAGGCAGTGCAGATGTCTGATAGATATCAAAAATTATTTGATGAAACCAGTATTATTGCCAATGATAGAGAGTTAAGTCTGATAAAGATCAATGCAATGGAAAAAATAATTGAAGATCTGAATAAGAAATTACAAGAGATGACTGAGGTTTCCCCTGTTGCACCAAAAGAAGGAACAAATGCTAAGATTCAGACTGAGGAAACAAAGTATGTTACATCAGAAACAAAGCAGGGGATTAAGGAGCATAATAATGTTGTTTTAGGAGCATTAATGGAAATTTTGTAGCATAGGATAGATGTATTAAAAGATAAAGTGGATATAGTATATGGTGCCTATGGTAAATTTCCAGGCTTACAAGTTGAATTTAATAATTTTGTATCAATTTTGAACCCTTACTATGCAACACGGTCAGTGAGAATCGAGTTATTTGAAAGGTTGGCATCATTGCAACCATTGAGATCAGATTTACCAGAGATTGTAACCTAGGTTGGAGATAAGATAAGATAAGATAAATTTATTAATTTCCAACGGAAGACCAACAAGGGTCTATGGGACAGGAAACAAACAACCAAAAAGCAAGAAACCAGCGGACCACCAAACAGTGGTCGGGGGAACAACAAAAAGAATAAGGAACCAAACAAGAAGAAGCAGAGAACAAAGAACCACTAGGGAAAGGACTAGGGGTTCTTCCCGAGCGAAAATAAATCCAACACAGAAGGATAGTGACCCGGAAGAATAAGGGTACGGAGTCGTCGCCGTGATGTGCTAGTGGTCTTTCGCTGATGAGTAGAAGCACTGCATGGTCTCACAGATCTGGAGTAACCGATGGTGGAGGCACATGAGGGCTGCTTCACACCCCGAGCTGGGGGTGAGGGCGAGAAGAAATCCGTAATGAGCTGCTCAGTGACCGGCTTCTAGGGAAATAGAAGCTACAGGGTATGGTCACGAAGCTGAACCGTCTCCCGTAAATAGAGTGCCAGACACCTCTGGTCAGAGAAGCAAAAGAAGGAAGTCAAGGAGCTGCAATATCTGAATAAGCAATAGAATCTCCCTCTAATCTCATAGTATATAGGGCAACGAAAAATGAAATGTGCCTCGGTCTCAATCTCAGACAATGTGCATAAACTGCAAATATGATCCTCTCTATCAATGTGATGATCAGTTTGTGCTCGCAGGTGGTGAGAGTCGATTTTGAAAGATCCCAGTGCGATCCGGAGAGCATGGAACCAACGCTGTGATAAATATTTGGGTCGAACGATGATCCCATCCTGGATGTGTAAGAAGTGCTCAACATAAAAAGCCATCCTCAGATGTAAACCCCCACTAGGGTTGGTCCAGGTCGAGATATGATGTACTGCTTGTAGATGTCAAGTCTGACATGCTCATTCAACTCTTGTCTGGAGGGGAGAAGATGAGCCGGAGCATCCAAAGAAAACTGAAAGTGGGGTAGACGATTAATATCAATCCCGATGGAACCCAAAAGGGAAGTGGCCTGAGCATACCAACAACGAGCTCTAGAGGAGGTGTCAGATCTAGCCATCTCAACAGAAGAGAAATAGGCAAGGTAAGAATATCTACTCCAGCCATCTGAAGAGTCTGTGAAGCAACGTAGGCAGTGAAGAAACCTAACCAGGTCAAAGATGGCTCCCAACCTAAAGGGATGAGCCCCGAACTCAGCCAAGATGATGCTGTGGGAGGTGGTACGATGACATCTGATGATATGCCAAAGGAGGAGAGTCTGTATACGCTCAATAGAGGCCCATTCAGAATCAAGGAGAGATGGTCCCCAAACAACAGAGCCATAGAGTACAGTAGGCCTAACCAGAGAATCCAGGAGGGATAACTTGGACGAGGTGTTTTGAAAGTGGTGTCTAAAGCACTATCTCTCAATTAGGGCGAGGGACCCATCCCTTTGCTGATCTTGGGCTGAATAGCAGGTCTCAAACTAAAGCGAGGACTGGAAAACTTAACCCTGAGGTATGTGTATGCGGAGGCAATCTCGATCTCCTATTCCTGGAAGTAGAAGTGTAAATGCGAGGTCTCCAAGCAGTTGAAGACCATGACCCGTGTCTTCCCCAGATTAACCACGAGCCGTCTCAAGTCACAAAAGGAGGCCAAGATATCAAGAATTCTTTGGAGACCCTAAGGTGAGGAGGCTAAGAGAATCACATCATCAACAAAAAGAAGAATATAAACTAAGACCTAGTGTAAATAGCACCCATCACCTGGGAGAGATGAGTCTCTAATGAAACCCTTGAGCTCGTCAATGTAGATGCCAAATAAGGTGGGGGAAAGAGGGCATCCCTGTTTCACCCCAATCGTTCTTTGAATAGGATCTGAGAAGCCCTCTGGGGTCCTGAATCTTCCCTCAACACGCTCATAAAGTCTCATAATAGTAGTCAAAAGAATCTCATATATCCCAATGTCTCTAAGTCTTTGAAAAAGGGCCACCCAAGGGACGGAATCAAATGCTTTACGAAAGTTGATGAAGCAGCAATAGACTTTTGTAGAGCGATAGCGATCCTCCTCAATGATCGCCCGTAGTGTCAAGATGTGGTCCATGGTCTGGTAATCTGCACGTAAACCGGCTTGACCTCTAGCCCTGCAGTCTAACCTGTCAAGCTACGAAGAAAGGATAGTGTTCAATGTTGTGGCATAGAGTTTGGCAAAGGTATGCCCAATCATGATGGTTCTGTAGTTGCCGGGGTCCGATATTGATCCAGTCTTGTGGATCGGATGGATCACATGTCTTGACCAAGCCTCAGGGAAGCCGGTGAAAACCACTCTATTAAAGAGTGTGGGATGATAAGAGCCTACAACTGTGATACCGAGCTTGAGGAGCTCTGCCTAAAAACCATCCTCGTCGGCCGCTCTACTACATCTCATAGATCTGATGGCCTCGTAAATGATGGATGCAGTGAAAATATGGTAGTGAGGGGGTGGGATGAGGTGGAGAGATGGCTGGCTCGAGATATCATAGAGAGTGGAGGTGTGGGAGATGAGGGAGGCAAGGTCGATGGTTGAGGGCGGAGGGGGGTGCCGCGGGAATAAGGTATGCCAAAAGAGCTTAGGATCCTGAGTAAGTGTGTTACACAAGGATCTGCAATTTGAAGCAATGAAAGAATGTTTGATCGCGCGAAGAAACCGGTGGTAGGAGTAACAAAGATCAATATAATTTGAAGGGAGGGACTCAAAGGCTGAATATAATTTGTGGTGGAAAGCTTTACAGTCATTGTCAAACCAACGGTTCATGGGGCAAGTGTTTTGACGTTTAGATATGAAGATAGGGCGATGGGGGATGGAAAGGAAAGCCGACTCCCAAATGGCCTTGGTTAGTAGATCAAACATGGAGGTAACATGGCTACACTCAGAGAAGCTCAGAGGGGAGAGGATTCGACGCAGGTGGAAGGTGAAAAGGTCACAATCAACCTCATTATAGCAGAAGTGGACATGGTTGGGGGCATGTCCAAAAACAATCGGGATGCTGGGTGGGTGGGGCGGGCGAAGGGGGGGAGAAATGAAGCATGAGGCTCAAAAGAGCATGATTAGCCAAAGGAAGGCGAGAGATGGTGAAGCGACGGATGGAGGGGACAAAGGACACAGTGTTGGCAAGTTGACTCCCAGAGGATACATGACTTATTTTGTGTTGTCATTATGGAAACAAAGTCATATAGAGTTTCTGTCAAGTAAACTTGGAAGACAAAAATGACTAAGTATAGAAAACAGGGCAAACAGAGTTATACAGTGATCTGCACATCAACACACGTACGAGCAATCAAATCAGGGTATGCGCGTTCACATATATGTTCTATGTTATGTGTACATACTAAGTCCAGACACACATGGTATGAAATGATAGTACAGATAAGTTACAGCAAGAACAATACTACTGGAGTTCAGAAGATAGAGCATGGAGCCGACTTATGTTTTGGATCAACGTATAATATTTTGTTATGTAAAGGCCAAGCGCCTATAATAGTATGTTTGTAATCATGTCTTTATTATTGTGGTAAACATGCTTAAGCCAATTTGTTTGGAAGTGTTGTGTATTATGTTTTTGGGCCGACTAAGGTCTTGTTTATAGTTGCGTCTATTCAGGCATAAACATATATATATATATATGTAATGAAAAGATATATTTGAAGTGTCGAAGAAATAAGAAGAGCAGAGAAATGTAAAGATGTCAGCATGAGATAGAGCCCCTAAAGAAGATAAGACCATAAGTGCATAACTAGAACTGATCAGACATCTGTGTCATATATAGCAGTTCACTTTTGGATATAGTGCATATCTATTCTCAGGAGGTTGTAGCCTTCTTTCTCATTGAGCAGTGAGCTCTTGGACAGTGATTCCTCACCCCTAACAGGGTCAGGCCTTTAACCAGGGCATTATACTTGCATTGTAAAGACTGCTCCTAACAGGGCAAAGGAACTTTAACAAGTTCATTATACTAGTGCAATATTTGTGGGTACTAATTCCCACCGGGGTTTTCCTCTGATCAAGGTTTCCCCGTAATCATATCATGTGTTATCTGTTCTTATGTTAAGCTTCATTAGATGTATATTTGGTTTATGTTTAAATTGCTAAAATATAATAAATAGGCAAACGCTGGTTCTCCCCCCTCTCAGTGTTTCTAACAATTGGTATCAGATCTCTGGTCCTTTGAGAGAAAATTTTAACCACTTGAGGAGATCATGGATTCAATAGAAGCTAAACATTTGAAAAAGAATCTTGAAGCAGCCCTTGAAGATCTAGACAGATCTGAGAAAGAAAATGAGGGACTTAAACTAAAAGTTGATGGCTCTCAAATGCTTATTAAGAAGTTAAGGAAAGATCTAAAAGATTGCTCTACCAATGACTTGGGAAAAATGGTCAAGAAGCTGAATGAAGAGAACATGTCTTTGAAGGATAAGATAGAAGAATTGAATGATCAGTTAACTGATA
>MU225715.1:588190-599431 GCA_018584345.1 Thuja plicata | reverse complement strand
AATAAATAGTTAGATGAAGAACTCATGCAAGCCAATATGAAAATCTTGGAATTGGAAAACATCAAGAATAAGATTGAATCTGAATTATCAGGAGCAAAAGAAAAGATTGACAAACTTCACACAAGTTCTGACTTAATTCAATCAAAACTTTATGCACAAAATCTAAAAGGTGACACCACTGGTATGGGATACAGTACAACTCAAATTGAGATCAATTCATTACAAGAAAGAAAGAAAGCACAAACAGAATCTACAGAAGTAAAGAAAATTGAGAATCATGAAGAGACTAAAGCAGGGCACAAGATAATAAACCGTACTTGCTATGCCTGTAACAAACATGGTCACTTGGAAAGAGATTGTAAAGAGGCAAGACCTTTCAATGGTTATTGTTACTCCTGTAAGAAGTTTTGGCACATGGCTATACATTGCAGAACAAATCAAAGAAATCAGTCACAACAAAACCAAAGAAATATGAATCAACAAAATCAGAGAAATCAACCTCCAAGAAACTTGCAGAACATTACATGTCAGATATGCAAATATAATGGGCACACAGCCAAGCAGTGCAGCATGATAAATAATAAAATCATACCTCCTATCATTTGTCACTCATGTGGAAAGGCTGGACACATCTCAAGGTTCTGTAGATCTAGAACTCAAAAACAAAATAATCCTAAAAGGTCTCTATTTGAAGAATCAGGAGAAGTTAAGTTTGTGGAAGCTAAAGCTAACTCATATAAAGTATGGGTCGAAGTAAAGAAGGATATTGATGAGAACAAGGTAGTAGATGCATCCATAGTGGACACATCCTCTGCTTCTGGTTAGTTGACCTTCTTGGTCTTAGGGGGAGCTATTCTAGCTCTAAACACCTATGCGGCTGGTATACTCACTTCTGAGTATGCGCCTTTGGATTTATGTTTATGATCATAATTTGTAGTAGTATGCATGCACACATTGTCTATATTGCATTCTGAACAAAGTTTGGAACTCTCTGTGGAAACTGCGTACGGTAGCAAGCATTAAATGCAGTAACCTTTATAAAATCAGTAAAGATTCGATCATCTTCACATTTACATTTAAAGATCACATAATTTGGAGAGCACAGGAGCACTGAGCATCAAAGCACTGAAGGATAACAGACTTGGTGGTTAAGTGAATGGATAGAAGTTGGAACGGAACCCTAGCAGTCGTGTCATTTCAATTTACCGTGAAACCCTACTTAATCAGGCAGTAAGTATGGCAACCCCAGTTGTATTTGACATTGCTAAAAGGAAGAGATTTGTCTTTAAGAAGCATCTATTCAAGTCTGTATTAGATGATGTTGAAGGGGCATTCTCTAAGACTCCGCTGGGAGTCATACATGTGGAAGATATTCTCTAAGAAGGAAACCGTTGGGGATAACACTATAGCTACTCTGATGGCGTCATTGATGAAACCTGACTATTCATTCAAGGATGAATACACACATCTCACTGATAACCCTATCTTTGAGTATTCTAATGTGCATGAATTCTACGAGCCAGAATGGGTTAAAATCTTGTTGAGCAAGATACATGATGACCTCTAATGGATTGGTGAAGTTCCCATTCGCATTACCGTAGACCTAATCCATGACATGACTGGACTACCTAAGACTAGACCAGTTCTTCCAACTGGTAAAGATGTTAAGAAACAGGTTGAGCAAGCATGCTTATCTAGGAGTGATAGGTGTGGGATGAAAGTTGATCCTATTAAGGAAAATGACATCAAGCTCCTCACTATGATACTTGGTTACAAGTTTCAGCAAGAAAGCAGACTAAATAGTGTGTCCGCAGCAACAATTCTGGCAGCAATGAGGATGGTGAGAGATAACACTCAGTACAATCTTTGTGAACTATTGCGTGCATAGTTGATTGAGAACATCAAGGCTATCAAGCATGACTAGAGAAAGATATTCAGGTTTGGCTCTTTGATCATCTACCTGTACTTCCATATTTTTGGTAAGGTTGCAAATCTTTACCTAGACAGAAGCAAACCCACTATGTCTCAGATTTCACTAAAAGCCACATTAGAGAGCAGTCTGAAGGATTCTATGGACATGGACATCAAGACATTCAAGATCAAAATGCAAAAGAGGTTCAGATTATCTGAGAAAATAGTAGAGAAGTATAAGGAGACCATATGCTTCATGGTAGAGACTTCCTGCACTTGCATGGAGGAAGTTGAGCCTAGAACCAAATGGACTCATCCACTTGGTTATGAAGTTGAGGAACATGTGTTGGAAGGATATGCACAAGTTATTTTGTCTGCGCCCAAAGATCCTAATGAGCCCAGGTGGGGCACTTACAGAGAGAAGACAAATGAAGTCAATTCTGTCCTATACAATGCTGATAACAAAAGGAAGGCATCTAGAATTACATCTAGTATCCTAAAAGTTCATGGGGTCACACAAGAAGACCTTGATAAAGCAAGGGAAGCCAAGATTGCAAAAGAACTTGAGAAAAATTCTGCACAAGTTAAAATATAGAAGTCTGATGACATCCATAAGAAGAAGAAGAAGACTGAAGAGAGCACTTCCGCACCCTCTACCACCATTGATCTGGAATCCTCTCCACCTTTTGTACCAAGAAAGAAGTCTAGAGGAAGGAAGCAAGCACCCACCAATCACCCATCCTCAAGAATAACCCGGAGCACAGTAAGAAATACTCAAGCTCCTCCTGATGTAGGATTCAGACCTAGTCTTAATGTCTTAAGGAACAAGATTATTAATGAAGGAAGACTAGATAAAATTACAAAGGTTTATGACAAGTATCAGGAAAGAGATAAATCTAAGATACATTCTATGCTCATCTCTCACATGATTAAGTTTAAAAATTTAGTTCTAGAACTTAAAACAGTGATACCAGACAAGTTATAGAACATTCTAGAGATAATGAAAAGACATGCAATTGAGGAAGATATGAGGATTAGAGAAGAAACATTGGATAATCTTCTCTCTATTTGTGCACATGATGAGAAGAAAATTCTATTAGATTTGGTAAAGCCTCATCTCAGAACCAAGACAAGGAATCTTCATATTATGAACAAAGAGTATGAGCTAGTTGGGAAAGAGACTGAAAAAGATTTTGCACAAGTGTTTATGGAAAGACATATGTATCCATCAATGACGCCTACAGCAAAGGTAACTCCAGTTCCTCCCAAATAGGTTACAAAACCAGTGATTCAAAATGCACCTAAGACAGGTCCACAGGTTTTAGCGCCCTCAGTTTCAAAAGCCTCTGATACAGTAAAAGATTCAGGAGACACTATAGTGATTGATGATATCAAAATATCCATGACCGCATCTGACAATGATATGGACAAAGTTGAAAAAACATTTAACACCGAGGAGACAAAGGAGGTGTGCACTGATGACACATCTTTGCAACAAGATAAAGTTCCCTCTAGAGACTCAACAAACTTGAATAAAGAGGAAGATAATCAAAATAATGAGACACCAGTCATGGAGATCCCAGTAAAAAGTGAATGCATGGATACTAGTTAGAATACCATATTCACACCATCCATTCAACCATCTATTTCATTGTTGTCAAGCTTAACCCCTGACTCAAAAAGTTTGGATGCATGGGGAGAAGACCTGATCAAGATCAGTGTCTTAGCCATGGAAAAATCCAAAGAGAAACAAGTTATGAGGAACCCTCTCTTCTTGGAATCAGTGAACATCCTGAATGACCTAGTGACTGCAGACAAGAAAGTGGCTAAAATTCAGTCATTTGATGATGTAGACAGCATCCTAACAAGCTTCAAAGCACACTTTACAAGCTTAGTAGACTCAACTACTAGAATTGCAGAAGATGAGTATAAAAAGGAAAGATTAAATGAACTGGTAAAGAATTTTACCTTAGATCTAAACTCATCAAAGATTGGCGAGTCTATGTTGAAAGAGTTGGCAGCTAAAGGCAGAAATGTAATAGCAAACTGCATGGACAGAGTGAAATTCACCTTTGAACATATCAAGAAGATAGAAGAGGCAAATATATTGGTTGACAGTGTTAGAAAATTAGTTGAAACATCCACGCAAGACATGAACATTTGCAAAAATATCTATCAAGGTCAATTGGACAAGATTGAAAAGGCAAAATTTGAGATCAATAAGACAAGAATCAAGCAGGCTCAACTGAGAAATGTACTAGCCCCCTCCTTATCAATTCTGGATGAGAAAATTAAATATATTGATGCCACTATGGTCACGTATGATCAAGGTCCCTGCATGGATCTGATAAAAATGGAAAAGATTACATATGCTCTATGCGCCCATCTCCAAATAGTTGATGCAATGAAGGAATTTTGGAAGAAAGAGATCAAGTCTCTTCAGATTGTATATCCAGATGTATACATGGAGTAAGTACCTAAAGAATTACAAGTTTTTGGACACCTTTGTCATTAATGTCAAAGGGGGAGTAATTTATATAAAGAATAAGTGTATATATGGGGAGTATTGTATATATATGTTAAAAAGATATAATGATATACAGTTCTTTTTGTGTTAAGTCAATCTTGAGATTCTGAGTAACTTGGTCACATTCCTTTGTTGCCATTAATGACAAAGGGGGAGATTTTTGGCAAGTTGAGTCCCAGAGGATACATGAATTATTTTGTGTTGTCATTATGGCAACAAAGTCATATAGAGTTTCTGTCAAGTAAACTTGGAAGACAAAAATGACTAAGTATAGAAAACAGGGCAGATAGAGTTATACAGTGATCAACACATCAACGCACGTGCGAGCGATCAAATCAGGGTATGCACATTCACATATATGTTCTATGTTACATGTACATACTAAGTCCAGACATGCATGGTACAAAATGATATTATAGATAAGTTACAACAAGAACAATACTACTGGAGTTCAGAAGACAGAGCATGGAGCTGACTTATGTTTTGGATCAGCGTATAATATTTTGTTATGTAAAGGCCAAGCACCTATGATAGTATGTTTGTAATCATGTCTTCATTATTGTGGTAAGCACACTTAAGCCAGTTTTTTTGGAAGCGTTGTGTATTATGTTTTTGGGATGACTAAGGTCTTGTTTATAGTCGCGTCTATTCAGGCATAAACACACACACACACAAACACACACGCACACACACACACACATGTAATTAAAAGATATATTTGAAGTTTCGAAGAAATAAGAAGAAAAGAGTAGTGTAAAGATGTCAGCATGAGATAGAGCCCCTAAAGAAGATAAGAGCATAAGCACATAACTGGAACTGATCAGACATTTGTGTCATATATAGCAGTTCACTTTTGGACATAGTGCATATCTATTCTTAGGAGGTTGTAGCCTTCTTTCTCATTGAGCAGTGAGCTCTTGGACATTGAGTCCTCACCCCTAACAGGGTTGTTTGTAAAAGAATCCTAACAGGGTCAGGCCTTTAACCAGGTCATTGTACTTGCATTGTAAAGACTGCTCCTAACAGGGCAAAGGAACTTTAACATGTTCATTATACTAGTGCAATATTTGTGGGTACTAATTCCCACTAGGGTTTTCCACTGATCAAGGTTTCCTTGTACTCATATCATGTGTTATTTGTTCTTGTGTTAATATTTATTGGATGTATATTTGATTTATGTTTAAATTGCTGAAATATAATAAATAGGCAAACACTGATTCACCCCCCCTCTTAGTGTTTCTAACAGGTAGCAGTGAGCACATAATAGACCACACTAGCACCACCGCCATGAGGCCAACATCTAAAAAGCTTAGAACCGGGAAAGCAAGAAAGGCCGTTCAGAATGATCAGATCGAGAGACTCACAAAGCTAGAGGAGGTGGCAACCATAAGTGGATAACGACCCATAGTAGTCTTTTGAGGTACATTGAAGCCAAGGCTAGCCGGATCTCACTCAGAAGTGCAGGTCCAATAAGTGTCTCGGTTATGTATAGGTGACTATAACTCTTTAGTCCGTGCATTGAAATCTCCAAGGATGAGGATATCGCCTAAGGCACTAAATCTAGAGATACCCTCCAGAAGATCCTAAAAAGGATCCCCATCCTCGGCACTATGAATGACATATGGTGAGGAGGTTGCTAGGAAGTAGCAAACCACGATGAAGATATCTCTCTAGCAATGACCAACATGGTGTACCCAGATCCACATGAATCTAGAAAATATGTCTGAAAGGACAATAGAGGTAGCGCTGAAAAGGCTATCTCGAATCAAACATGCCACACCACTAGAGCCCCGTACACCACCAGAAGTACGGACCTCCTCTCTATATACAGATAACCACTAATAACCAATGAAACTCGGGAGGGGACGTACATGGCTCTCATGTGTCTCTGTAACTACCAGGATATCAGCAAACCCAACCACATCCTGAAGAAGACCTGGTAACGACCAAAGAGAACCGTTACTATTCCAGCAATTGAGGAGAAGCGAGCCAGAGGGGGGTGGCCCACCTCTGCTCAACTGTTGGTGTGATCGTCATTTGGCCTTATCAGCCTGTCTCAGTTCCCACCCAGCAGGGGGAGAATCTTGAATAAATGGTCTAAGGTTCCTGCCAATTGCCCATTTCCCACTGCTTCTAGCCTCAGAAACTCTGGATCTCGCTTGTTTCAGTTCTGCCATCTGTGACCTAGTGAGATCGTCATAGAGGAGATAAAGAAAATAGGGGTGACTTTGTCCTTTTTCAAGGGCAAGGCAAATCAAATTGAGACTAGAATAAATATGTTTGGGCCTGACTACAATAGATTTGTGCCATCAATCAGGTTAGAAGACAATCAAATCAAGCCACTAGGGGTGTGGAGCACATAATTTGACACTGTATTACCTAATAAAGAGGTATATGTTTATGACAATGGAGAACTAGATATGGAAAAATATAATAAGATCTTAGATGAAGCCTTTAAGGTAGAAACAAATTTCAACACATTCATAACAAATGTCAAGAGCATTACAGATGCAAGGTGGGAAAGGCAAAAGACACAACTAGAGAATATTCAGAGCTTTAATTGGCCAGCAGAAGATGATGTCACAACATGGGATGTCTTAACGAAGCCCAAGAAGAAAAAGTATGTCACTGTTGACCTGGATATTATTGATAAAGAATAGAGGAACACCTAGCACCTGCTCTTTGAACATAGGGAGGTTAGTCATCTTGAAGACTATTGTAAATTAGCCTGTAATGGCAGTCACTAGGTCTCGTTACAAATATTAGATGCTATCCTGAACATATATAGAAAAAGGTGCCAGTGATCACAATAAGACAAGATCCAAAAAAGATTTCATTGTTCATTTTTGTCTATCCACCGCTTGGTCTCTTCTTGTCTTTTGTCCTTTTCTAAGTTTTTAGGGTTAGGTTTTAAACCATCTGAAGCTTGTTGCATCCTTACTACTTAAGGATTCCAAGATGGTTTTAGCCTATATATAGAGCATATTGTAACATTTTGAAAGGATGATGGGATATAATTACAAGGCATACTACTACAATTTTGTGTGAGCCTCTGTACTTTTGGTCTATGGAATGTATTTTGAAGCAGTTAGACATTAATAAAATACATTGGAATCTCTATTTTATATCTTGTGCTGTCTCTTTTATCTATGTTCAAGATTTTATATGTATATTTGTAAGGCATTTAAATATATCAATTACAAGGTAATTGTGCGGTCATTTGTGAGGTCCTTCTAGGAAGGAGTAATTCTTTCAGGTGAGCCCAGGAAGCTGAATATTGGTGTTAAGATCTGATAGAAAAGTTATAGGAGTGAGTGGATAGCCTATAAGGATTCTATCCAGGTTGCATGTATTTTCATTAGTCACCCAATTGTGGATTTGCATTTAAGATTGACTCTATTTCCCATAGGATCATGCACTGGTTTATGGTTTTGCAAGTAATTTTTCATCATCCAACATTTAAAATCAATCAATCAAATTACATTACATTCATAAGAAAGCATACATTTGCAAGAAATTGTATTCATGGAGTATACAATTTAGTTTTCTGATTCCTTCAAGAGAAAATCAATAGGTTAACCCTCCTAAGTTCAGAGAACTATAAAAGGAAGAAGGATGAGAATCCTTATCACATTACTATTTGTTATTGTCAAGATAATAGTTTGGCTTATTAAGCTTTGTATCAGGTTAATCACAGCCATTTGTATAGTTTTCTATTTATTGGTACAATAAAAGGCATTCAACAAACTAGTAAAAAGACCTAATCCACTATAACTAATACTATAAGTCAGTAATCATTCAAAGGTAACACCTGCCTGAGTTTGTGGAGATCAAAAAAAGAGGACATTATCCAATCCTCATCAATTAGGCTTTTCTTTCATATCATACATTAAAAATATACAAGAGAAAGCATTCATACTGATTTAAAAGATTCTTGCAAGAAAAATCCCTTACAAACTAGCGACTCTGCTAGGGAATTCAAGTAACATCTTGAAAAGAAAATTTTAAGGAATCTCTGGTGTATTTAAAAGTTAAATCAATTTACAGTTGAGTTTTGCCAATCTAGGTCATTTTGGTATTATTCATATATCCCAAACTTGTGTTGGGTGGCGACTCTAAAAGAATCTCTGTAATAAGTGCAAAAGTAAAACATCTATACAAATATGAATACTAGGTCAAGAATGAGAGATAATTCTGAAGTTGAGTTGGACAATGGAATCCCAACTACTTCAAGGACTAAGATGTCTTGGAGAGAGAAGAAGAACCAAGAAAATATTAATGACTCTTTTCCAAGAGATGAAGAAAATAACACTAGAAGGAAAGGTGCAAATCAGCCTAGTCATGAGGGGAATACCTTAGAGTATGAAGAAGCCCCTGACCTTGGATTAGAAACATATGCAATTACTACTACTTCTAGTGAGAGAAGGAACTGACACTATTAGCTCAGACTTTGAGGATCCTTTTGATGAACTTGCTGAGGAGGAAAGAATCCGCATAAGGCAATTAGCCCTTATTCAGCAAAAGAAAAGAGAAAAGGATCATAAAAAGAAAAAAACATGATCAAAAGTATGTTGATAAGTTTAGAAGAAGATCTTTGATACATCAAGCCGCAAAGAATGTTGAGAAGTCTCGCAGAGACCAAGAGACTCCAAACACCCACAAAGGTTTTGGTCCTCAAGCCTTTAGACATAAAGGGAAAAATAAGGTTACTGAAAATAAAGTTGAGCAACCAAAAACTCATAAAAACCTGACTGAACAAATGTCCAAGCTAGACATTGATCTTGAAAAGATTAAAAAAGAAAGAGAAACTATGGCCAAGATGCTGGAGAAAGTTGAAGCAGAAGCTGCTACTATAGAGATGAAGAAAACAATTGATTTCTTGCAATCCACTACAATTTCCTATGCTGATGCATAGAATGCTACAACATCAAGAAACAAGGCTTCTACTTTCAGAGATCATAGTAAATTATTTTCTCCTAAAGATACTGATAAATTCCATAGGAGACCACTTCTTGCAGAAAGGTACAAACAATTTTCTTTTATTGGAATTCCAGGTTACCCTAATGCAATACCAAAAAATATGGGAGAAAAACTCCCAAAGTTTCTAGGAAATAATATTGTAACTTGTGAAGAGCTTTTAAGAATTTTTTTTGATGTTATAGATGATCTAAACATTAACCATGAGGATGTCCTAATGAAACTTTTTGTTCAATCCTTAGTAGAAGATGCTAGGGAATGGTTTAGAAGTCTATCTCATGGTTCTATAGGGACAATGGATGAATTAATTGATCTATTCAAGGATCAATATGGTGATAAAACTAATGAGGGATTTTTTATCAATGAATTGAACAATATTAAGAACTCAAATGAAGAAGTAACTGAGTTCAACACAAGATTCCAATGAGCCATGCACAAGCTATTTCAAAAAATGAAGTTCGATCAAAAGGTATGTCTTGCTACGTATCTCAATGCTTTTGATTCAAAAATGGGTTATGCACTTAGAGATAAGAATCCAAGAACTCTAACAGAAGCTTACAAAACAACTGTAAATATAGAGATGAATAGGAGGATATCAGGAAAATTGGGTAGAAGAGATGATCCACGCTTTAGTAGAAGTAATCAAAATGAACTTGAATACAGAGAATACAAGGCTCCATAGAACAACAGACCATCCTATAACAATAACTATAACCCACAAAATAGGATTTAGAGTTATCCCTATGGTACTCAATTCAAGGATGGAAAGCCTATTGCTCTACCAAGGAAAGACAAAATTGAGAGTAGGACTCCTGATCCCCTACATAAAAATACTATTCATATGTGTAATGATGACTTTTGGTGTGAGGCTTGTGAGGCACCACCCAATCCTAATTTTTGCATTGTTTCTTTAGATATTAAAGTAAATGAAGAGCAAGGAAAGGATGAAAATGAGTTATGTGATTATAGTATGACTAATGCTTATTCATGTCATGACATGGATTTTGATGATGAGATTGAAAATCATGACATATATGGCTCACAAGGTAGAATAGAAGTTCATCAACAACAAATTTTGTTTGATAGTGAAGAGGAAGAAAGGGTTGATCACACAAGATGTTATGCCCAAAATGGTCAGGAACCCTTAGTAGTACAAAAAGCCTATGATGAAGAAAAGGCTAGAATTACTGTTGATCTAGTGAATAAAGCAAGAAATAACTACCACTTAAGGAATAGAGTTGTGGGTAATGTGGGTAGTCAGCCAACAGGCATCTTCATTAAAGAAAATAAGACAGATGCCAAGTATGTACCAAAAGGAGATTGACTTGGGGAAAATGAAAAACAAACCTAAGGTCAAAATTGTAAACAAAGCTAGTGATCCAAAATATGTACATGAAGGAAAAAATAAAGTACTAGAAGCAGATGCTTCCTCTTCTAAAGTTGAAAATAAGAAATCAAAAGGGGAAGAACCTACTTTGAATATTAAGATAGAGGAAAATAACATTATTATAGAAAAACCTAAACCCTCTGATATAAAATATACTCTAGTGGATATGGGCCAATGTTTGTCTCAGATGACTGTCAAGGTCCCATTCCTAGAACTGATGAGGATAAAAGAACACAAAGAAAAGGTCCTTTCCGTGTTGAACTATGTATCATCAGTGAAAACTCAAAAACCAGAATATGTTTGTAAAGGTGAAAAATGATGTTTATGGACTAAGAGTGTTTTGATACTCAAATCACTTATCACCTTACATTTAATGTTTAGAGTGGAGGGATAAATAAGACATTCCCCTTTATTGTCAAATGCACAAAGGAAGGATCCA
>MU225715.1:552263-563003 GCA_018584345.1 Thuja plicata | reverse complement strand
AATATGTCATCCATTAATAAATCACCCTCTTGTATCAAAGCATCTTCACCAGGAGGAGATAAATCAATGTCTTTATCCAAGGGTTCATCCCAAAAAGTAGAATCACCCATAATGGCTTCATGAGGAACAAAGTAATCAACATCCAAATCCAAAGGTTCATCCCAAATAGGAGGATTATCCTCCCTATCAATAAAGCACATTTTAGGAGTGCCTAAAGCTTGATCCCTAAAGGAGGAAGAATTATATTCTAAAGTAGGCTCATAGAAAAGACATATATTAGGAGAAGAATTAACATCTATCCCTAACTCATTTCTATGGTAAAGGTCAATTGAAGAGATTGTAGAGGAGGATAAAATAGGAATAGGATCAATGGAGATCTTATTCAAACAAATTTCATCCTCACTTCCATTTACCTCATTAGGGAATCTATCCTCTTTAGAAACAAAAGCCTCATCAAAGTATTCAAAACAAAAATCATACATGTTGAACACAATGAAAAATGTAAATGTTTTTGTATTTTTAAAGAAATTTTGAAATTTTTATGAATTTTGAAATATAAATGCAAGAGAATAAAAGAAAACCTACTTCTATATGCATGCAAGATCTAATATGAAATGCAAATCTAACAAGAAAAATAAAGAGTTGTCTATCGCGGGTTCACCAAAATGTAAAATAGAAAAATGATGCTAATAGAATAAGTGTGTTTTGATACTCAAATCACTTATCACCTTACATTTAATTTTTAGAGTGGACGGATAAATAAGATATTCTCATTTTTTCTCAAATGGACAAAAGAAGGATCCAAATTGATCAACAGAAAAGGGATCAATGCATAAATGAATCAATCTATTGGTAATAAGAATAAAGGAGATCCTAGATTTCCCTCTTAAAATGTGTGTGAATGAATGTAAATGTGTGATAGATTTAGAATGATTAAGGATATTAATTGAAATGGATAGTAGGAATGCACTAACCTTGAAATATTATAGATCAAAGAATGTTGTTTTCTGAGGTCAGTACACTGTTTTTTGGAAAATATGAAGTATGATCTGGAAGAGAAATACAGAGACATACAAAACCCAGAAATATTATTTTGATCCGACACTATCTTGAGAAAAAGGGAAACCTTGACCCACAAATGTCACCCCTGACCCAATAATCTTGACCTTGACCTGCACAGGTTCGACAAAAAATCTGGTTGCAGATCCCGATAGTTCGCTGAAAAGGGTATCCAGATCTGAGTTCAAATCCATAGTCCCGCACCTGTACCTAAAAGAAAAAGAGGTTTGTTTGTTGTGGGGGAGGGGTTTTCCTTTGTCAAACCCTGATTTAGGAACTAACGTTGAAATCAATAAATTATAGAATGCTAACAAGTAGTAGAATTGAATCTAAAAATGAAGCTATGATATTGAATAGATATGCGAATGAAATTCAAATGTAAGCAAGTATGTAAGTATGAAAGCTTGGGTTCAATAGAAACCATAAAAATCCATGATTTTATGCTTGTAATCTACCTTGAAGAGAAGATGAATGAGTCTTTAGGATGCACAAAGGATCTTGAAGGAAGATCACACCACCATGATGGCTAGATCTAGGGTTTGAATGATGAATCTTGAATGTTTGAACTTAATCCCTTAAAAGGCTTGACAGCTTAAATCCTCGATCTTCAATGGAGAACTTGAATGCTTGAGAGGAATAATTGAAAACCTTGAAATCTTGAGAACATGTAGAACAATGGATGCTTGAACCTTTTGCTTCTTGATAAAATCTTGGTTAGAGCTTTTTGCACTTAGAAGACTTAGAGAAAATGAGAGAGAAAGGCTTCCTTTTATATGAAATTAAGGCACAATATTATAATGAGGCTAAAATAGGAGAATTAAATTCCAATTAGACCCATTACCCTAGAAGAGGACATATATTAAATATAATTTAGGATTTTCCACTTCGTAACCCAAAATAGCCAACCCGGAAGCTGGAAAAATGAATTTTTGATGACCTCCGGAAGCTAACAAGTTTCCAGTTTTGAAATGGAGACCCAGGTCAAGGTTGAGTTTGACCTTGACCTAGGTCAAGGTCAAGGTTGACCTTGACCTAGGGGAGCAGAACCCCTAGAAAAAGTGCTAGGTGGGATAGAAGGTGCCCGAAGAGGCCCAATCAGGGTCCTAAACAGACACAAAAGTAGGGGATTATGCTGAAATGAGGGGACCGTATGATGGTGGTAAAAAAAATCCCCTAAGGAGGGCTAAACATTATTATCATGGAAGTGCTTCCATTTTAAGATGATACATTAAGATATTTGGGGGTAGATATGACTAGACTGCCAGTGAAGGTGTTGCAATTATTGAGACCTTATCAATTTATTGACAAGTGGAATGGTGATCATAACTAGGGTGACTTCTATTATCACCAAAAATTTACATTAATTGGAGTGTATGTCTATTCACAGCCACCACATAACTTTCCATATATAGTGCCACCTAGAGTTTCAATAATGGAGTTTTTGTGGAAACTTATGTTGACATATGAAGAGCATTTGGCATCCCACAGGAAGGGAAATTTCACTCCTAGGCAGTTCTTTGCCTCAAATTTTATAGTTGGAAAGAGGGAATATGACCCTGTCAATGGATGGTTAAGGCATTACAGGATGAATGTTTCCCTGTACAAATATATTGACACAGAAGGATTTATTGAAAGTGCTAAGAAGCACTTGACACCCACCATTCCAATTACCAAGATGCATCAACCCTGTGAAGAAGAAGATTTAATCAGGAACATCCTTGAGGAGGATGTGATTGCATTAAGATTATCAAAGTATCACACTTTAATGAAGCTGGAGAAGAAATTGTAAAGGAAAGGAATCCAATTTGGTGGTTTTTTCCCAGGTATGGCCTACTTGCAGTAATTAGAGAAGATGGTTGAGAACCATAACTTGCTCAGTAGTCAAATTGAAGATCAAATTGATGACAAAGACATAGGTCCCAATAGGAAATCATAATCATAGTATAACAATAGCTATTGTATCCATAGTCCACCACCCCAAGATCAGCCACCTCAAAATGAGGAGAATATCATTGATTTAATAGAAGCACATGAGGCTAAGGTGAATGTAGAGCCTCCCCAAAAGAAAAAAAGGATAGAAGTAGGGGAGCCCTCTGTATCTAAGATCAAAAAGAAGAAAAAAGTTAGAATTGGTGCCCTATTTATAGGGACCAGTGCATATGATCATTAACTAAGAAAGTTGATAAGAGAGGGTAAGAAACATAGGGAAGAAACTGATGACAATGTAGAGATGCCCTTCATTCTATGCCAATATGAAAGAGAATTATAACAGGAGGAGTTCCTGAAGGATGATGAGTTCATCAAAACTAAGGAGTTTAAAGACTTCCTTATATGGGCAAAGAAAGAACAAGTTGCAACATAATTAAAGTCATAAGGAGGAGAGGCTATTACAAGTGAAGCATTACAAGCCCTCCAAGCATATGATCCAGAGTAATAAAATTTGACTCCTGATGAAGCCAAACAACTTGTGAAGTCCAGTGGGATGCTCCTAGTAGAAGGATGGGACTTGGCCCCAACATTTATTATAGATCAAATAAGGAGGCAGTCTGATGTCAAGATTCCTACAAAGACACAGATAGGACAAATGATAAAAGGGCGTGGTTATGATTCTAAATCCCAAGCCTTAGCAATGTGGTCTCTTTCTCCTAAGAATCAAAAGTCCTCACTGATTAATGTTCAAGAGAAGATGGAGGGAAACAAAATAATATGGTCTGTACACAATACATGATACCTTGAAATTTCCCAGGAATTGACCCATTTTGCTCACCTTAATGAGGCAAAGGTAGTACAGATGTCTGATAGATATAAAAAATTATTTGATGAAACCAATATTATTGCCAAGGATAGAGAGTTAAGTTTGATAAAGATCAATGCAATGGAAAAAAAATTGTAGATCTGAATAAGAAATTACAAGAGATGCCTGAAGTTTCCCCTGCTGCACCAAAAGAAGTAACATATGTTGAGATTCAGACTGAGGAAACAGAGTATGTTATAGCAGAAATAGAGCAGGGGATTAAGGAGAATAATAATGTTGTTTAAGGAGCATTAATGGAAATTTTGTAGCATATGATAGATGTATTAAAATATAAAGTGGATATAGTATATGGTGCCTCTAGTAAATTGCTAGGCTTACAAGTTGAAGTTAATAATTTTGTATCAATTTTTAACACTTACTATGCAACATGGTCAGTGAGAACCAGTTTATTTGAAAGGTTGGCATCATTGCAACCATTGAGATCAGATTTACCAAAGATTGTAACCCAGGTTGGAAAGGAGATAGAGAAAATAGGGGTGACTTTGTCCTTTTTCAAGGGCAAGGCAAATAAAATTTATACGAGAATAAATATGTTTGGGCTTGACTACAACAGATTTGTACCATCAATCAGGTCAGAAGACAATCAAATCAAGCCACTAGGGGTATGGAGCACATAATTTGACACTGTATTACCTAATAAAGAGGTATATGTTTATGAAAATGGAGAACTAGATATGGAAAGATATAATAAGATCTTAGATGAAGCCTTTAAGGCAGAAAAAAATTTCAACAAATTCATAACAGATGTCAAGAGCATTACAGATACAAGGTGGGAAAGGAAAAATACACAACTAGAGAATATTTAGAGCTTTAATTGGCCATCAGAAGATGATGTCACAACATGGGATGTCTTAACAAAGCCCAAGAAGGAAAATCATGACACTGTTGACCTGGATATTATTGATGAAGAATAGAGGAACACCTGGCACCTTCTCTTTGAGCACATGGAGGTTAGTCATCTTGAAGAATAGTGTAAATTAGCCTGTAATGGATATCACTAGGTCTCGTTACAAATACTAGAGGCTATCCTGAACATATAGAGACAAAGCTGCCAGTGACCACAAGAAGACATGATCCAAATTAGATTTCATTCTTCATTTTTGTCTATCCACCGCTTGGTCTCTTCTTGTCTTTTGTCCTTTTCTAAGTTTTTAGGGTTAGGTTTTAAACCATCTGAAGCTTGTTGCATCCTTACTAATTAAGGATTACAAGATGGTTTTAGCCTATATATAGAGCATATTGTAACATTTTGAAAGGATGATGGGATATAATTACAAGGCAGACTACTACAATTTTGTGTGAGCCTTTGTACTTTTGGTCTATGGAGTATATTTTGAAGCACTTAGACATTAATAAAATACATTGGAATCTCTATTTTATATCTTGTGTTGTCTCTTTTATCTCTGTTCAAGATTTTATATGTTTATTTGTAAGGCATTTAAATATATCAATTACAAGGTAATTGTGCAGTCATTTGTGAGGTCCTTCAAGGAAGGAGTAATTCTTTCAGGTGATCCCAGGAAGCTGAATATTGGTGTTAAGATTTGATAGAAAATTTATAGGAGTGAGTGGATAGTCTCTAAGGCATTCTATCTAGGTTGCATTCATTTTCATTAGTCACCTAATTGTGGATTTGCATTTAAGATTGACTCTGTTGCCCTTAGGATTAGGCACTGGTTTATGGTTTTGCAAGTAATTGTTCATCATCCAACATTTAAGATCAATCAATCAAATTAGATTACATTCATAAGAAAGCATACATTTACAATAAATTGTATTCACAAAGTATACAATTCAGTTTTCTGATTCCTTCAAGAGAGAATCAATAGGTTAACCCTCCTGAGTTCAGAGAACTATAAAAGGAAGAAGGATGAGAATCCTTATCACATTACTATTTTCTATTGTCAAGATAATAGTTTGACTTATTAAGCTCTGTATCAGGTTAATCATAGTCATTTGCATAGTTTTCTATTTATTGGTACAGTAAAAGGTATTCAACAAACTAGTAAATAGACCTAATCCACTATAACTAATACTGCAAGTCAGTAATCATTCAAAGGTAACACTTGCCTGAGTTTGTGGAGCTCAAAAAAGAAGGAGGACATTATCCAATCCTCATCAATTAGGATTTTCTTGCATATCATACATTAAAAATATACAAGAGAAAGCATTCATATCGACTTAAAATATTCATGCAAGAAAAATCCCTAACACATGCTATCTACTACATCAGCCGCACTGTGGTAGGCTATGAGCTAAATTATACACCAATGGAAAAAACATGCCTAGCAGTGGTTTTTTCCACTCAGAAGCTCCATCACTCTATGCTCAGTCATATAATCAAGCTCATATCAAAAGTAGACCCGCTCAAGGATCTGCTATCCAAAAAAACTCTCACGGGCCGCATGGCTAAATGGGTAATGCTTCTCAGTGAATTTGACATCCAGTATGTCAACAGAAAAGCTGTCAAGGGTCAAGTCATTGTAGATTAGCTAGCAAAGGCACCATTGATCGATGCATATCATTTAGTCATGGAATTTCCTGATGAACATCTATGCAAGATTGAAGAACATCTGACCTGGAAGTTATTCTTTGATGGTTCATATACATCTCATGGTTGTGGGGCTGGAATCCTATTTGTCACTGCACAAGGTGATTAGATTCCAAAATCATTCAAACTGGGATTCCCTTGCACTAACAATATAGAAGAATATGAAGCATGAGGTGCAGGGCTTAGCATGGCCATTCAATGGAACACAACAGATATTCAAGTTTTTGGTGATTCTCAGCTCATCATAAAGAAAGTGTTAGATAAATTCAAAACAAAAGATGATAAGTTGTTAACTTACAAAGAGATGATAGACAAAATGAAGGACCATTTTATCAATCTACAAATCACCCAAGTGCCATGTCTACAAAACAAAGCTGCCGATGCAATGGCTACAATAATATCTCTTCTAGAAATACCACATGATGCAATGCAGTATGAGTTCTTGACTGAGAAACTTCATGCGCCAACTTACTAGAGTGATGACGTTAATCAGGTCTGTGTCTTGGTTGGTCCTTAGTCCCCATGGTACCACGACATCCATGATTATCTAAAGAATGGTATCATATCCCCTATCTAACCAACACCCAACACAAAAACCTTATTTGAAGAGCTTCCTACTACACCACTGTAGCCGGCACCTTATATCATCATGGTTATCACAATGTTCTCTCTAGGTGTTTAGATGAAGTTGAAGCTGCCCAGGCGTTGCGAGAAGTGCACGCTGGAATTTGCGGTGCCCACATGAGTGGCATGGTCCTAGCTAAACAACTTCTTAGAGTCAGGTATTATTGGCCTACTATGGAACATGATGCCTGTGAATTTGTAAAAAAATGCTTACCATGTCAGTATCATGCAAATTTGATCCATGCACTAGCACAAGAGCTACATCCTATTGCGCCTTCTTGGCCATTTTCATGTTGGGGTTTTGACCTCATTGGTAAGATCACTCCCCTGTCCTCTGAGGGACACAAATTTATCATCACAACAACTGAATACTTTACTAAGTGGGTTGAAGAAATCCCACTTACCCTCACAACAGACATCCAAGTTCATCCTATACCACATCATTTTCCACTTTGGCATTCCATCCACCATTTTCACAGATCACGGCTCGCTATTTGAAAATCAACATATGGTTGATCTGTGCACATGCCTCCACATCCATCATCGCTTCTCTAGCCCATATTTCTCACAAGGTAACGACCAAGCTGAGGCAACCAACAAAATACTTCTAAAAATCCTAAAGAAGGTTATCAATGATACTGGTCGTGACTGGAACCTACAAATTAATCCTGCCCTTTGGGCCCATCACACTTCCTTCTGCACTCCCACATGCACCACTCCATATTCCCTTGTTTATGGTCTTGAGGTTGTCTTACCAATTGAGGTTGAACTACCATCCTTATGGGTATCTCTCAAAGACCTAATCATAGATGAAGACTACAGAGTAGCAAGACTCACACAACTTGATCTCCTTGATGAAAAGTGCCAGCAAGCATATAACTACCTAGTCGTATATCATAATAGATTAAAGCGAAGCTATAATAAGAAGATTCACCCATGCTAGTTCCAGGTAGGGGATTTTGTGATCAAAGAGAATCAGAAAGTGGGTGCTAATCAAGAAAAGAAAGGCAAGTTTGAGGTTACTTGGAAAGACCCATATATTGTCACTGCATGCTTTGGATCTGGGGCATATCAGTTATCCGCTCCTGAAGGAGAACCTCTAAATGATCCAATCAACATCATTCATCTCAGGCGCTATGCCTGACAACTTCTTATCTCAATCATCTAAAAAAATCTAAAAACATTGTAAAAAGTCCTGAAAAAATCATTGTCTTGGTGAAAATATGGTAAACAAACACCTTGGTGATAGCAAAACAATCAAGAACAGAAGATAAAAAAGAAAAAAAGCAAAAAAGCAAAAAAAAAGATCAAGAGAAATAAATTGTCCAATGGTGAAAACTTGGCAATCAGGCACCTTGGACAAGTATGTGTGGTGAAAACCTGGCAATCAGGTGTCACACATAGTGGGCCGTATCATTATCTATCAAAATCTCTTTCTTCTCCATCTCATTCATTCCACTCCACTTTGGCCTAATCATTACATATATTTCCTAGATGTTCCATTATCGCTCGCATCGGTTAGCATTAGTCCTCTTGTCCTACATCCTAAGCTTTTGTACATATCATCCTATATATCCTCGTCCATTTGAGTTTTGTATCTTTGTCATCCTATCCCAATCCCCGAGCTTCAGTCTTGTAAATATTTTGTCTATGTCAGTCCAGTCTTGTGTCTAGTCCTGCTTGTACATATCTCGCATCCTTGGTCGGTCTCCTTGTAGAAAGTGATCCAATTTCAGATCCCAAATCCTGTGCTTCAACAAGTTCCTTATGAAGAAGTCTCGTTTCAACAATTTGATCTCACCACATCTTTGGCCAATCAGATTCACACTTGACATCTCCATGGAAATGGGTCCTTGAGGATGTATCCTTCCTCTCATTGACCTAAATTCAATCATCTTTCTGGAAATGGGTCCTTGAGGGTGTATCCTTCCTCTCATTGACCTAAATGTAGATCACCATCCTTACTGGGTTCTTGTAGGATGTATCCTTCCTATTGACCTAATCAATCCAATCATCATCCCATATCATTGATCTTTCTTGCAAAAGGCATCTTGTTATTAAATTTTTGATCTTGAAATTTGATTTTGGTTCTTGATTATCATTCCTGATTCTTTTCAGTTTTTCTCCTCCTCAAGGTTGCCATGATTCTTTATATCATGGTATGCTATGAATGGATGCACCTGAGATACAAAACTTGATATTTTTGTTTTCTTCTTGTGAGTTAGTTGGATATGACCCTTGCATGTATGTAATCAATTTGGGTTCGCATGTTGCACTTGGGAAATGTCATTTTCTTGTGGTATTTTCCAACATCATTTCACCCATGGTTCTTCCTGGGAATCATGTGTGATGCTGGGGAAACCCCCATGTGTCTGTTGTGTGAGTCATCTGCAACATCGGTGACAAGGCCTCGTGTTCCTAGTAACCTTGGCATGGTCTCTAGCATTGCTATATCAAAATAAGTGCTCAACTACATGACGGTATTCCATCCCAAAATACCCCTCGCTCAAGCTTCAAGAAAAATCCTTCCCACTATCAAATCCCCAACAAAACATTCCCTTTTAGTCCAATCAAATCCCATCTCAAACCTAACCCTTCATCCTTGATGCAAACCTGACTATCCCATCCCTCTTTCTTCTATCCCCTCTCTCTTTCTTTTATCCCCCTTCCTTTTTTCTTCTATGCTGTCTCTCTTGGCTATCTTTTTGAGATGCTGCCAGGGCTTCATCTTTTCTCCCTTTCACCCTCTTGAGGGGGCATCATCTTGGTCATTCTATTCTAATTCTATCCTAATCATCACTCTGGGAAACTTTGTTTCCTACGTCCACATCTTCGTGTCATCTATTGTTTTAAACGTCTTTAAAATAGTGTTATTCTAACACTATGTCGAAGAGGGGCAAAATATAGACACCTAAATCTGATTAACACATCTAATCATATTTAGTGCCTTCTAGGACATATCAGCTAAGTAATTAAGCATTACCTAATTGACCTATGTCATCGCCTATCCCTAATTAATTGAATTAATTGGCTATAGTCCTGATTAATTATTAAAAGTGACCAATATCTTAATAATTAATTAAAATCCTATTCCCCTATTATTGAATGAATATGTTATTTATGTAATTCAATTCATTAATATTCCCTTTAAGCCCTAGCCTAACCTATCTCAACCACCTAACCTTGAGTTCTAACTCAACCCAACCTCTTCACACATGCTAACCTAACCTATCTCAACCTCCTAACCTTGAGTTATAACTCAACCCAACCTCTTCACACATGCTAACCTGACCTATCTTAACCACCTAACCTTGAGTTCTAACTCAACCCAACCTCTTCACACATGCTAACCTAACCAATCCCAACCACCTAACCCTAATTTCTAACTCAACCCAACCTCTTCACCCTTGCTAATCCTATCTTAAACCCTAATCCTAATCCAAAACTTTCCTTAATGATGTCACATTCCTAATCTTTGGATTAGGAATTCAATCCCTTCCCCAAAGTCAACTTTCTCAATCCATCATCCTCCAAGTGCATTTAATGCTCTTACATCCTCATTACTGCCTCTTACACTCCTCATTAAGTCTCTTACACCCTCATTAATAACCTTATCTTCTAGAGTCTTCTTGGCTCTCTTCCCTAAATGGTCACATTCCTCCCTCTTTTCAACCCAATCATATTGTGACAC
>MU225715.1:533016-552210 GCA_018584345.1 Thuja plicata | reverse complement strand
CTTCCATGTAGAGTTATAATGCTATTTTGAGAGAAAATCATAAATCCATCTTTTAGAGAAGAGTTATAATGCCAGTTTGAGATCACAACTTGAAGCTTGAAGCACATCCATGAGCACACATCCACAAAAAATGGACAAATCCAATGAAGAAAATGGAGTTTGAATGAGCTTTTAGGAGGTTTGCACTTTCTTCATTTAGCTTATTTCAAGTTTTCATTTTATGTCTTAGCATGCATGTAGTTTAGATTATTAGTTGTAGAGTGTTTTAATTCGTTATTATGCTCCTTTACACCTAATTTTCATAGCTTACACTTAGAATCAGGGGCTAGATATAATCTGGTGTCTTCATCCAATTCTCCCCCTAAGACCATGCTCATCCATTTAGGTCGATTCAACTTTCTTAGCATCAGGCAGAGGCACAGTAGCATCTATTGTCTCCCCCTGAACCAATACCTCATTAGACTCTTTGAATTTACATACCTTACCACTACTGTTATCTTCTACTTTCTTGAAACAATTGTCAAATTCACTTCTGTAATCTGCAAGACTCTTACCAGTATCACTGTCATTTTTCTTTGTATCCATATGAGGCGGTACTCTTCTGTTGTCTGCTCTATTGTACCTACAAAAATTTTCTATATGCCATGGATTGTTACATTTGTAGCATATAGGAGGTGATCTGTTCTAATTTATCTGCAACTTACAATACCTTGCAATGTGCCCAAGGTTATTACATTTGTAACATGTGGTTTTATCCACTGACTCTTTCCTAATGTTATCTTGTCTGTATCAAGATTGATCAGGTTTCCTGCATTCTTCTTTCTTGTGCCCATGTGCATGACAATTAAAGCAATAACTAGAAAAATATTTGAAAGGGGCTTTACCTTTGTAATCTCTCTTTATGTGTCCAACCTTGTTACATCCAAACATCTACCTCTGAAAGGTCTGATATGTTCTTTAGGTTCTTCAAGATTAGGTTTTTCTCCATCAGTCTTCACATCAGATTTTTCTTCTTGATTCACGAAACATTTAGCTTCATTGAAGCCAACACCAGTCATGTCTCCTTTAGGTTTCAGTCTTTCTCTTTTTTCATCGGTCAAGTCACTACTCATGTGAAGTCTCTCAATATGTTTCTTTGTCTCAACAAGTTCACCTTTTATGATCTGATTATATTTCTCTAATTTTGGATACTTGTTCTTGTAGTGATCGATTTCAGTATTTATTTGTCTCATAATAATATTAGCATCCTTCAAGGCTTCTTCAGTTTTGTTTTTAGCATCCTTTTCTTTTTGAATCTCTTTAGCCATCGTTTCAGGATTAAGCTTCAAAGTATCATTCTTTTATTCAAGTTTTTTTATCTGATTTGAATTATCATTGTTCAAATCCTCTTTTATTTGAACCATAAGATCCTATCTTTGACTTCTGGAAAGTTCAATCTGATCTCTTAGTTTCTAAATGAATCCCTTATCTCTTCTCAGTTTGAATCTCAAGTCACCATTCTATGCTTTTTCTTTGTCAAGGTCTTCAAGTGCTGCTTCAAAGTTTTCTTCCAAGCTTTCAGAATCCATCTTGATCTCCCTTAAGTAGTTAAAAATTCTCTCCAAGGGCCAATAGCTTTGACACCAATTTTTAGGATTGATTAATACTGAGAGGGGGGCTGAATCAGTATTACAACACTTTAAACTAAACTTAAACCAATTCCAAACAAACCATAAGATTTCTGAAATGAAAAGAACCTAAACAAATAACACACAACTCATAACACCATTATTTTTTATCGAGGAATCCTTGGCCAAGGGAAAAAACTGGTGGGGATGGTACCCACAAGCATGCACTAAAGTATAATGTCCCTATTACAAGACCTAGCCCTATTAGGAGCTAAGTATTACATATTACATTTCCTTGTTAAAGGAATATCAACCCTGTTAAAGGTATACAACACCCTGTTAGGGGTATACTGAGCTTACAACTCTTACAACCAATCCTTCTATTACAAAGTGTTCTCAGTAATGAACAAAACCAAGCATCCACAATGCTTAGATAATTCCAGTTGTAGCTCTCAATAATATCTGTCAACCTATGATCTCGCATCTACCATCAATCATCTCTGACATCTCTTTCACATCTTACTCTTCTTCGCTTTACAAAATGTTCTTCATATATATATATATATATGTGTGTGTGTTACATCATTTTAGTCAGCTCTCAAATACAATACAAAATAGAATAAATACTTATACAAAAAGTAAATACAATGTCGACAATCTTGTACTACCAAAGTATAGGTAATTCACAATAACAATCCAACTTATCACATTTGTATTCTATCTCATACTCCCTCAATCATCGTGACTATTCAACTACTCTGTTTCACTGTTCCACTGTCTTTGCATATCTTTAAAAAAATCTAACTCTCTATGAACAACACCAAAACACAAGTGACCTTAATTGCAAGTCATACATATCACAAAGTGTCTTCCTCTAAGCTTGCAAGTCATCAACTATCATATACGATCTTCGCTTTCAAAAACAATACTGTTATACTCTGTACTTCTGTTTCTATACTTAGTCATTTTCAAGACTGTATCTCCAAAACTATACTTAACTCTAAGAGATCATTATATCATATGTGTTTCCATAAATGAAAACCCTCAAGTGTCTCATAACACTCCAAAAAAATCACTTGCCAACACACTTGGGTCGTTCCCAGGAGATTTTATCCTCAACCGGTAGGCCCTTTGTTTAAAAAACAATAAAGAGGATTGACGTCTTAGGAGTCTAGATTTCTTATTCTTCATGAAGAAGAAGAGAATACTCTCCTATCCATTCCATTTTCTCCTATAAAGCACATCTTGCAATTTCTTTCCTTCGAATTATCAAACTCAAAACCTAGTCCCCCATATTGAGTTTATGATTTTCCAACTTGGGAAAAGAGCATAATCCTCTAGCTGGACTAAGAATCGAATTCAAATCTGAAAATTAGGTTCCTATTTAAATAATTTAACCAAAAGCACTTTTGAGAAAATTAAATTTCATTTCTCCACTTTCTATTCAAATCGTAACTTGATGTTTGAGGTTCTGATTTTCCATGAAGGAAAAGAGCATACTTCTCTAATCAAGTTATGAAGAGGATAAAAAATGTGTTAAATTCCTAAAATTGAAAGAATGTTTGGTTGGAATATGCAAGGCAATCTACAAAACCACTTGTTAGTATTTATTACTCCATATTCTTGACCAAAGAAGTCTTCAACAACGTCCTGCAAGAACTCATTAGGCTGCTCAAATGATCAAATTCATCCAAAAACATGCAAGGTTAGCTGATTAGTTGCAAAATTTATAAAATATGCCAGAAGACTAACCAAATGCGACTCTGAACCTAACCAAATGTGATGTTATTTACCAAATGCGATTCAAGATTTACCAAATACAATGAAGGATCCTTGATCTAGAATTAACAGGATGCAAGCCTTTACCAAAAGTGACCCAAGATTAGCAGGATGCAATGCAAGATATCCAGGATGTGAGCTTCATTCCCGGATGCAATCCTTTTCTCCTAAATGTGATTCTGCACCCGAAATAGAGAACAAAAGGCGATCAATTTTCTCAAATTGGTGAGAAATCCGGGGATCTACCCAATGGTGGGCACAAGAAATGTGTGTGTGAATATTGTACCTGCAAGCTACAACACAACACTTCAATATGTCATTGCGTCAATGGTTAGAAGCATCAAATTCAATTGAAAAATATGGAAAACCAAAGGAAATTGACATATTGCTTCCTATTTAAGAAGAGTACGATTTAAGCTATAATTTCCCTCAGATTATGCATAAATCAGTGACACATTCAGTCCTAGAATGGAAGATTCAATTGAGAAATGAAGCTAATTAACATATAATTCATGCTTAAAATGATGCAATTGAAGCACAAACTGAAGATTACCTAATTAGCTATGTGAGATTACAAAATGACAGCATAAGAGTACATTAAAATTCTAAGAATTAAGGACAACATAAGAATGCTTTCAAATTTATAAGATTAAGGGCCAATTGAGCTCAAAATTCAATCCTTTTATGGAAGAATTTGAGGAATGAGTGGTTGAGATCAACTTGTGAGGAGAGGTGAGGATTGAATCTTTGGTGATCCATGTGAGTAAACTCTCATTGGTTTATGGATTGACTTTCCATGTGCAAGTGATGAGTTGTAATTAGAGAATTTATTTAATTTCTTTTAATTAATTACTTTAGCCAAGGATTAATTGGGTTGATTTGATTTAAATAGGCCAATGTAGTTAATGTGAGTTAGTGATGAAATCACTTTGATTTTAGGAAATTAAATTGATTTTGATGAATTATGCCAATAATTGAATAGTTGGATTGACATAATTGAGGGCATGATCACATTTAGGGAAAATAGGGTCTCTAGTTAGAGTAGACCAAATTAGGGTGGTTATAGTCGGTATAGAATATAGGTATCATCATACATATGTCATCCATATATCCATCCTAAAACACAAGAGTTCATCCCTAGCACATGAACATAATCATACCATAATCATGTATCATCATCATAAACATGCATATGCATCCATATAGAATGAAACATGGCATATAGAATCATCATCCACCACCATATCATAAATAATAATGTCCAATAATGTTCATCATCATAATAATACAATGTCCATCATATGGTCCATCATAAGTACAACATATATAAATGTATACATATAGAGCCACCAAAATCATACATCTAATTGATATAAATAAAAAATGTATGTCATGGTACATGGTGGGAGACTCTATTCTGATGAACGACAACTGATTGTATGTTTGAAGTCATTGAGTTGATGATCAACTGAGTTACTAATGTGATGATAGGAATTAATCAGTTAATGTATTGTCATTGATGTCAACTTGTTTTGATTATCATCATGGTTACAAACATCTATTCTGGATTGAAGATTTAGAATAATCAAATTTTATGCGGTCGGTAATTGAATAATTATGTATACACCAAGTTTGAACAATGGACACCAAGAAAACACAGTGTATACTGAGTTTAAAGTTAACCGAGCTCGGTATCACCAATGCATCACGATATTGACTGAGTAAATAAACCAAAGGCCGACTAAATGATGAGATGACATATTATTTATGATTTTGAGGTAATTGATAAGGTTTTTTATGTTGATCAAATGGCTATGAAAATTCTAGATGATCAGATGAAGGATATTGAAATGTGTTTTTGACACAACTGTCGAGGAAGGTTGAAGCGAAAAAAATCAACAATGGAGATTAAGTGGCAAAATCTAAGGATGGAGACTAAACAGTTTATGATGTCTATATAAGAGACAAGAGATTCATTATGAAAATACATGTGCATACATGCATATTTCTGAAGAGATTTACTTCATGCATGACTAATCAAACGGGTTGAAGATAGAACCAAGCATTTCTACAAACATTACCGAGCGAAAAAGAAAGAACATTTATTGAGCAGAACATAGTATGAAGAATTAGAGGAACTGAAGTGAATATTGATCAAAGGTATTATTGTGCTTAGCATAGATCTAAAAATATGCAAATAGAGTTGTATTTGAATCACATCATTATTGTATCAGTTTAACCATTGTTACAGATAAATCTCTTAACCGAGTGGGACTTAACAGTCTTTTTTTCTTATGACATTCAATGAATGTTGGTTTTTGTCTTGTTGACCCCATAGTGAATGATTGGTCAAGGGAGAACTGTTAGTGATAAATCCTCTAATCAGGTCACACCTAACAGTCTGCATTGTAACCTTGTACAAGGTTGGCTCTTAACCGAGCTCACTTCAGAAGAGTGAATTATTTTGGGTTACCAGTCCCAGGTGTTTTTTTCCCTTAGTAGGGTTTCCACGTTAAAAATATATGCGTTAATGTGTATGGATGTGTTGGATTGTTATTTTTCTTTACACATTACTTTATCTGCATTGATCGGTAATCATAGTATTTGTCTTACTGCTACTCAGTAGATGAGTTGGAAGATGAGTTTGAGATCACAATTTATATTTCACTGAGTTGATTTATATGTTTGAAATTGTTGTTATATACATCTGGGAGTATTTGGGACTGTAGGACAATTGGAACTAACTAATTCACCCCCTAGTTATCTAACAATTGGTATTAGAGAAAAGAGTTCTTAGAAGAAAATTTTAAAGGACTTAAGCTAAATATCACAAGATGTATAAGAAATATGTGCCTAAGCTGAACAAGGACAAATTCTCAACATGGAAGAGCAGATTGAGACTATATCTGTTAGGGATTGGAAATGATGTAACACAATACTTGAATACTGAGTTCACCGTACCTATTGGACCTTTGACTGTTGATCAACTAAGAGAAAGAAATGAACACAATAATATGATGATAGAGCTTGCTTCTTCACTATCTGATGCTGAATTTGAGGATGTTAGGACATGTACATTAGCCAAGCAGATGTGGGACACACTTACACTAGTTCATGGAGGAGATGTAAATGTGCAAAAAGCTAAAGAATAAATTCTCAGAGGAAATTTTGATGACATGAGAATGAAATAAGGAGAAAACATATCACAGTATAGTAACCAAATCAAGGAGGTTGTTAATGCTATTCGTGGAGCAGGTGGAATTAGTGATGAAGACAATATTGTAAGTAAGATTCTCAGAACTTTATTGCCTATTTATGCTATTAGAGTCTCTGCAATACATGAAATGAGAGAAACACCTATAAATAATATCACAATTGATAGTCTATTCGGTAGACTGATTTCATTTGAGCTGAACAATTTTGACAACAGTGTTGTTCTTACTGTTGAATCTGTATTTATGTTGTCTCTGAAAATTAGTAAATCTGGTAACAAACACATGATAAGAAATGATAGTGACAGTGACAGTAATGAGAGAGAACTTGATGAACTTGAAGAATTAATGGCTAGAAGATTGCATAAAGGTAAAGAAAGATATAAAGGTAAACTACCTTTGGTATGCTTTAATTGTAAATAAATTGGACACTTTGCTGCCAGATGCCCTAACAGGAAAAATGATGAAAGAAATAATGAAAGATCTAATGACAGAAAGGATGATAGAGAATATAGAAGAAACTGACAGTATAACAAAAGGAGTAACCAAGATTACAAAGACAAAGGAAAGAAGGCATGTTACCTTGTTAAAAATAAAGATGAAGACACCGACACCGACATTGATGAAGATATTGAGACAGTGTTTGTAGCTATGAAAGAAGATTCAGAAGAAGATGAAAGGTATGTTGAAACAACACTTATTTCTAAAGTTATCAAGAATGATTTTTGGGTTATTGATAGTGGCTGTACTCATCATATGAATGGAGATAAAGAAAATTTTGAATTTCTTGAGCATTATAATGGTGGATCTATTAGAATGGGAAATGATACACCTTGTCCAGCGAAAGGAAAAGGGACTATTTTACTGAACAATAAGATCAAATGTGAGAATGCATATTGGGTGAAAGGACTTAATTATAATCTGTTGAGTGTTTCATAGTTAAATAACACAGGTCACTGATTTGCATTTGAGAACATAAAAGATAAAATCTATGATGGAATAGGAATGTTGATCGACACTGGAGAACAATCAAAAGGTAATCTATTCTATCTTGACATTGCTGAAACTTCTTGTTTGATGGATAGAAATGAAGATGTGTGGTTGTGGCATAAGAAGTTGTCATGTGAATTTTGACAACATGGTTAAGATCAGTAAGGAAAGGAAAGTAAGGGGCTTACTGAGCATATCTAAACCTGATCATGTCATGTGCAAAAATTGTCAAATGGGAAAAATATCAAAATCTACTTCTAAGAGCAAAAATTTTTCATCTAATGTTATTTTGGAACTGGTTCATATCAACTTATGTGGACCTATGAGAACACAGTGTTATTATGGTGATAGATAATTTATTTTATTTGTTGATGACTATTCTAGAATGATGACTGTTAGGTTCTTAAAAGAAAAATCTGAAGCATTTAAGATGTTCAAATGGTATAAAGCTAAAGTGGAAAAAGAAAGTGGTATAGAACTAAAATGTTTAAGATCAGACAGAGGATGAAAATTTATTTATGATAATTTCATTAACTTTTGTAATGAGCATGGAATTAAGAGACATGCTTCTGCACCGATGAGACCACAATAGAATGGGATTGTTGAAAGGAGAAATAGATCCATTGTGGAATGTGCTAGAACCCTGATGATTGAAAAGAGTGTTACACAAGTATACTGGATGGAATTTGTTAGTACTTCTGTATACACATTGAACCGATTATAACTGAAGAAAGATTCAAAAAAGACACTTTATGAGTTATGGTATGGTTATACACCTAATGTGAGTTATTTTAGAATCTTTGGAAGTAGATGCTATATTATAAAAGATGATAGAAATGGAAAAATTGATTCAAAAGGTGATGAAGGAATATTTTTAGGATATTCTACTAAGAGCAAAGCTTATAAATGTTTGAACATGTTTTCTAACAAGATCATTGAAAGTGAAAACATAAGAGTTAATGAATTTTTTGAGAAGAATGATGCTGAAAGAAAAAGAGAACCATAAGACTATAGTAGATTTGTTTACATTGAAGATCCTAACACTTTGCCCGAGAAACTGCCTAACATTATCAAGAAACATGGCAATGTTACCGAGCATCAAGATTCACCAACCAAGAATAGGGAACATGTTCCAACTGAAGATCATAATCATACACCAATTGGAGAACACAATGAAGAAAGAATTGAACATGTACTTGCAAAATATGTAAGAATACATCATCCAAAAAATATTATTATTGGAGATAAGAGAGTTGGCATGATGACACAAAGTAAGTTGAATGATAAGACATGTTTGATTTGTGAATTTGAACCTAAAATTGTTAGAGATGCACTTGCAAATGATGAATGGATTAAGGCAATGAATGAAGAAATTGAGAAGATACAGAAGAACAAGACATGGACATTGGTACTAAGACCGAGTGATAAGAATGTAATTGGCACCAAATGGATATTCAGAAACAAATTGAAAGAGAATGCAGATGTTACACAAAATAAGGCAAGACTAGTATGTAAAGAGTATGCACAAGAAGAAGGTATTTATTATGGAGAAACTTTTGCACCCGTTTCTAGACTTGAAGGAGTTAGAATATTTCTTGCTTATGCTTCTTACAAAGGATTTAAATTATATCAGATGGATGTTAAATTTGCATTTCTGAATGGGATACTAGAAGAAGAGATATACATTAAACAACCTGAAGGTTTTGTTGATCCTAATCAGGCAAACATGGTATATAAGGTTCACAAAGCTTTGTATGGATTAAAACAAGCACCGAGAGAATGGTGTGAAAGACTACACTCCTATCTTATTAGTATTGGATTTGTTAGAACAAGTGATAACAACAACTTGTACTTGAAAGGAGGAACTAATGATAAGATCCTTATTGCTGAAATTTTTGTTGATGATATTATATTTGGAGGTAATGATAACTTATGCAAATCATTCGCCGATGAAATGAGAAAAGAATTGAAATGTCAATGTTTGGAGAGAAATTTTTTTTTCTTGGCTTGCAAATTTTACAACAGGATGAAGGAATATACATTACTCAATCAAAGTATATCAAGGAAGTATTGAAGACATTTAGAATGGAAGATTCAAAACTAGTCGGTACACCTATGGTCACTAGATGCAAATTGACAAAAGATGATCATACAACTGAGGTAAATTAGACCTTGTATAGATCTATGATTAGAAAATTAATGTATGTTGTACACACAAGACTAGATATTGTACACACAGTTGGAATTGTAGCAAGATTCTATGCTAATCCTAAAGAGTCACATATGACTACAGTAAAGAGAATTTTTAGATACTTGAAGAACACTGAAGATTATGGATTGTGGTACAAGAAAGAAGGCAAGTTTAAACTAAAAGTTTACACAAATGCTGATTGGGTTGGGAACATTGATGATAAAAAGAACACTACTGGTGGATCATTCTTTATGGGAGAAAGATTAGTTACTTGGATCAGTAAGAAGCAAGGATGCATAGCTCAGTCAACTATAGAAGAAAAGTATGTTGTTGTTGATGCAAACTGTTCAAATATTGCATGGAGAAAACAACTTTTGAAATGTGTGAATGAAGATACATTGACCCAGTGATAATTTATTGTGATAATACTAGTTCAATTAGTATTTCTAAGAACCCTGTGATGCATGCAAAAAAAAAGCATATATCTATAAAGTATCACTACTTGAGGGAATGGGTACAAGAAAAATAAGTGACACTGGAATATGTACAATCAAAAGGACAACTAGCTGACATATTCACTAAACCCTCACCAAAGGATACATTTGAGTACTTGAGGAATAGACCAGGGGTCCATCCCTTGTCTATCAGTCACTAAGCTGACTAGGAGATTGCATCAACCTACATTTTATCAGAATATCAATCATGTTGATGCAAACTGAGAACTGGACCAACATTGCATATCAGTACATTCAAGGTACTTGATCTGAACCGCAAACCAAAGATAATTTTGGCTACTAAAGAGATGTATATTTTCTTTTTGGTATTGCTGTCAAAGGGGGAGAAGATTCAATGAAATATCTATCCACTGTAAGGGAGAAAATGAGAAAAGATAAAGGGAGAGAAATGAAAATATCTATCCATTAAAGGGAGAGAAGATTCTACAGATAATGGAAGAGAAGAACAATGACATATCTATCTACAGAGAGAGAGAGAGAGAGAGAGAGAGAGAGAGAGAGAGAGAGAGAGAGAGAGAGAGAGAGTCTACATGGTGAGTTTTAATGTTGTGTAGTGATTAAACATATTAAATGTACAATCCAGGGAGAGCCTACAGAGTTACAACATTTTGCATATAGTTGTAGAACTGAAGTTTGGTATTCTATAGCATTTTCATATTGCATATTTCATATTGTGTTGCCATCAATACCAAAGGAAGATATTGATGAACTACAACTGATTGTATGTTTGAAGTCATTGAATTGATGATCAACTGAGTTACTAATGTGATGATAGACATTAATTAGTTAATGTATTGTCATTGATGTCAACTTGTTTTGACTATCATCATGGTTACAAATATCTATTATGGATTGAAGATCTGGAATAATCAAAGTTTATGCGGTTGGTAATTGAAGAATTTTGTATACACCGAGTCAGAACAATGGACACCGAGCAAACACAGTGTATACCGAGTTTAGTGTTAACCAAGCTAGGTATCACCAACACATCATGGTATTGACTGAATAAATAAACTAAAGGCCGACTAAATGATGAGTTGGCATATTATTTATGATTTCAAGGTAATTGATAAGGTTTATTATGTTGATCAAACAACTACAAAAACTCAAGAGTATCGGACGAAGGAGATTGAAATGTGTTTTTGATACAATTGTTGAGGAAGGTTGAAGTGACCAAATCAACAATGGAGATTAAGTGGCAAAATCTAAGGATGGAGATTAAATGGTTTATGATGTCTATATAAGAGACAAGAGATGCATTATGAAAATATATGCGCATACATGCATATTGATGAAGAGATTAACTTCATGCATGACTGATCAAACTGGTTGAAGACATAATCGAGCATTTCAACATACATCACTGAGCGACAGAGAAAGAGCATTTACCAAGCAGAACAAAGTATGAAGAATCAGAGGAACTAAAGTGAATATTAATCAAAGGTATTATTGTGCTTATCATAGATCTGAAAATCTGCAAATAGAGTTGTATTTGAATCAGATCATTATTGTATAAGTTTAACCATTGTTACAGATAAATCTCTTAACCGAGTGGGACTTAACAATCTTTTTTTCTTATGACATTCAATGAATGTTTATTGTTTTCTTGTTGACCCCATAGTGAATGATTGGTCAAGCGAGAACTGTTAGTGATAAATCCTCTAACCAGGTCACACCTAACAATGTGCATTATAACCTTGTACATGGTTGGATCTTAATCGAGCTCACTTCAGAAGAGTGAATTATTTTGGGTTACCGGTCATAGGTGGTTTTTTTCCCTTAGTAGGGTTTCCACATTAAAAATATATGTGTTAATGTGTATGGATGTGTTGGATTGTTATTTTTCTTTAGACATTACTTTATCTGCATCGATCGGTAATCATAGTATTTGTTTTACTGCTACTCGGTAGATGAGTTGGAAGATGAGTTTGAGATCATAGTTTATATTTCACCAAGCTAATTTATATGTTTGAAATTGTTGTTATATACATCTGGGAGTATTTGGGACTGTAGGATATCTGGAACTAACTAATTCACCCCCTCTTAGTTATCTAACATATTCCACACTGCCTCTACCTAAATTTGTGAGCATATTTATGCCTCCTATAGCCTCATCTCCCCTAGGTGCTCTGGGTTCCCTCATAGCCATTGAACCACTCGATGTCATTGAACCCCTTGCTCTCTCTATTCTTGATCGTTCAAAAAAAGACAAAATTCTCATACCCTCTAGCACCACCTAAAAATAGAGGGCCTTGTAATAATTTTCCCGGTGAGCTTGTTTCTATGTTGTCTTGTAATTTGTAATAGTGTCAATCATACCCTATGCAAAGCCCATAATTGTCACCATCTGTCATGCAATCTCGTGGTTGGATTTGTGCTGCTCAATGACTTCCCATGCCTCCTATACTTGGGTCCATAACTATGTAATCTCTTCTTGAGTCCCATTTAGCTCTACCTCCATAGCCCCAACCCCAATCTCCATCCATCCCTTAGTATCTTCCTCCTCTTCCCTCCTAGCCTCCCGTAAAATTATTTGTAGGGCTCTCTACAAGACCTTTACTTGTGTCCTCGCAACATCCCTCTTTGTTTGAGTAGTGGCTAAGGCTGTCTCTAAAATGTTTTCCTAGATCCTCTCCCTATCCCATTCTATCTATAAGCCATCCATATATGTCCTTAGACTATCCAACTTTTCCTGCACTACATCATGCTCAATCTCTAAAGAAGTCACCCTAGCTCTAGCCTCATCTATGGCCCTGGACATCACATCTCTGGTTGTCTACACCCTATCTTAATCAATCCTAAAGACTATACTTGTACCTATAGGCCATATCCTCAGCCCAGTCCCATGTCCCCTCTCCTTAGATATCTTTCTTCGTGCCTCTTTCCTTATACCCTCGGGATCTACCTATGTGGAATATTGTCCATGTACTCCTATCTCCTTGAGTCATACCCATGTTGATCCTTCTCCCTATACAAGTCCCTCTCCCTCTACAACCTGACCCTCTCCCTCCTCCTATGCTGGCTAAGGTCCCTGTATAGCTGATCCCTATCCCTGTGTCTATCTCCTCACCCTTGGGGCCTTTTGCATCTATTCCAAGGCCATTTATACACCTACTCGAGTCCAATTATCGATACTATGGCCCAATCATCATCTGACAACTGGTCTCTTAGATCCATGGTCATCAAATAATGCTCTTGCAAACCACGAGGAAGAACCACTACCTAAATCCACAAATATTATGTCAGCTAACCATCTTTAGCTAGCTTATCCTACCCTACCTCTACTTGGCATTGTTAGGGGTGCCTTGTCTCCTTTTTTCTCTATCCCAAAGTACATTTGCACACTCTCTTTTTCATCCCAACCCCTTTCCTATATTCCGTATCTCTCCTAGGAAGAAATGTTGATTGCCCCATGCGTCAAAGTAGGTAGGCATTGGTTTGTGCAAGCGTCGATTGAGCTGTTTGCTCCACCAGACTAACCACCATAGAGGTTTTGATCCCACGATCGACACATGCATCAATGTCGAACCTTAACCAACATATTCAAAAATGTTGATCCCCAAATTTCAATCCCTCAATCCACATTTATGCTTTGACACACAATTTCATGCATTAATTACCCTAATAAATGCATTAAAATGTAAAACTATGAAAGTGCAAAGCAACATTTGGACACCTACCACATCATCGTACTTTGTCAGCCACTGGTACCTCCGCACACACTCTCTAAGTTGATCCTTCACTCTTGGGTTTGCTATCCTCTTCACTTAGAGATCCTATTTTTGCATAGTGTGTGTGAAAATGAAACCTTGTAGGCCCCCATAGCCTATTTATAGCCCTTCCATTAACCCTCCTTTTCCTTCGTGAACCCCATTTTCCCCGTTGTTTCTTTCTTGTCACCTTGTTGGCCATGTAACCTAACCTTTTCTCCCCCTTCTCACTCTTTCTTCCCCTTTTCTTCCTTTTTGAGAAATTTCCAAAATTTTAATAATTGCACCAATTTCTCAAAGGGGCAATACCCTTCCATGATCCCTGGCCTTCCTTTCCCCACCATAGAATATTTTTCTCTTCTTTGACATGATGTCATTCCAAACACCACATCAAAGAGGGGAAAAATATAGATGCCCAAAATTGTCCTTATAAATTTCTTGAATTCATACTAACATGCCTCCTGTAATTAATTAAATTTTATTTAATTAATTACTTGCAGCTTATAATATAATTAATTTAGATAAATTAATTATATTATTTCTCCTTTACCCATTTTAATATAATTAATTTTAATTAAAATTAATTACCTTATCTAGCCATTCTCGAAATATTCAAAATGATTTATTTGAATATTCCCCCTTTTGTTCCAATCCCATGGGTTATCGTTAATTAATTTTGAATTAATTAAACATGATCCTAGCCTAAATTTCCTAGCCTAAAACCCATCATGACATCCCAAAGCCTACAAGTTAATTAATCCTTGATTGATTATGCTAATTCTATCATTCCTACACTCATTAGCATTTTTCTCTAATTTCTAATTTGTCTCACAAGTGTTAGAACATTCCCAAATTTGAAACCGTCAAACTTCCATACATAGCTACCCTCCTCTTACACATTTTTTTCCCATAGCCTTCTTGAGCCACCCTATTCTTACATTTTCCCCCACTTGAAATTTATTGTGCATCTCTTTCAAGGTTACTCACACGTGTGAACAATTCATCCCTCTTACATGGCCAACTACCCTTGCATACAAGGTATCCACTTCATCAATCCAAACCCATACTAGCCCTCCATTTCAAATTCAATCTCAACTGTCTATTTCACTCCAAATTCTATAAATATGAGTCTCTCCTTATGCATTTCAACTATCCATCAATTGTAGTATTACCATGCCAAATATCTTTAGAAGCTTTCTCATTCCTAGCACAGTGTTGTCATTTAGCTCATGTCTCATTACACACTCAACTCACTTAGTATCTAATATTTTTCATACTATAAATCCACTAGTTTTTGCATTATTTTATTACATAGATTACATTGTAGTATTTCCAATTATACATTATTCACTTAGAGATCATTTGGGGATATATTTAGTTGTATTTTGGAGAGCATTACCCACATTAAAACATCAAACAAGAAAATCAATAGTATAGGGTGCCTCCATTATGCTCAATCAGAGGAATGGTTAGATTTAGTTGGTTGTATGTTTATTTTATATTTGTTTGCATTTGACTAACTGTAAAATCTAACCATATACACTTCCTAACTATTCTACCCCCAAGAAACCTGCAATAAACTCTTGACCATCTATTCCTTCCTAGAAACTTTTAGTCGTTCACTCATTTAATCTCTCATCCACATGTGGATTCTCACAAATGTGTGAGAAGACACATCAAATTTGTTCTTCCTCGTGCATCCACCCTCGTCCCTAAAAATATTCATGTGTAAAGACTTTCAATTTTTCCTATTAGATCAAAATGAAAAATCTTAGGCCTTCATCCCCTATTAATCTGAATTTTACATGTCTCCCTTTCACAAAATGACACTTGTTGTCTCTACATCAAGTCAATCCTCTCAATCAATAGAAGCCCTTGATTTTCCAAATAAATTAAAGTCATATATTATTTCATCCAAAAAAATATAATTTGACTCTCTTAGAGACCAATTGGGTCATCTGTCCAACTATACCTCAGGGGGATCTTGGTATAACCAGGTATTGATGTCTTGTTCAAAAGGATTTTCTTCTGCTATGTCTCCCCATCAGACAAAGGTTGTGGGTGGACATCTGAATAGAACATGCTGCAGAGTTCCTGTTGCAATAGCAGGTTGTGGCATGCCATGAGTTCTTGGGCTTTGAGGCATGTCCGTGATGGTAAAAGCCTCTTCATATCTGTATTCACCACAACCCTTGTTTGTGATGGATATCTTGCCTGCTTTCTATGTGATATCTTTAAGATTTGAATCTGAAGAGGAGGAAATAGTTGTGTCATGGTTAATGACTATCTTTCCTGTTGTCCGTATGACATCCTTGGGATTCGATTATGAAGTGGATGGGATGCTTGCATCTTGGTTTGATGGTACCTGGTTATCAGTGCTGATTTGGACCGCATTACAATATTGAAAAGGATTGGGATCTCCCTCTATGATGATCTCCTCTCCCTGGTGTGGGAACTTGATGCATTGATGGTATGTCGAAGGTACAACTTGCATTTCATGTATCAAAGGTCTCCCTAGTAGCATGTTGTATCCCAACTCAAGGTCTAAGATTTGGAAGTGTGTGTTTTTTACCACAGGACCAATACAAACAGGTAGAATGATAATACCTTTAGAGGACCTTTCCTCTTCACCATAATCTCTAATATTTATCCTCCTTGTGACATCAATGCTTGATTCTAAATAGCCCAGTTTCTTGATTAACTTTAGAGTATAGATGTTTAACCCAGCTCCACCATCAACAAGGACCCTACAGATAGCGCTTTTGTGAACCTGGACAAGTAAGTGCAAGGGATCATTATGCAGGGGTTTATGCGGTGGTACATCACGGTATGTGAATGTGGCATGTTTGTTAGTAGATATATGGTTAATCATTGTTTGGAATCTCTTGGGTGTTATGTCCCTTGGGACAACTACATTTTGAAGGGCTTGGTCAAGTGCCAGTTTATGCTGTGGAGATATGCGCAATAGGTCAAACATGGAGATCTAGGTAGGTGTGCGCTTTAGTTGGTCCACTATGCTTGTCTGTGGATCTGAGTTTGCTTTAGGATTGGCAGATACAGTAGGTGAGGATGATAATCCTTGCAAGATGACTCTGGCGCGACGCGTTGTTAGAGCACAATTATTACCTTGGTCTTTGATAGTGATTGTAGCCACATGGCTATCTGAAGGGTTGAGGTGATTGATAACAGTATCACTGTTGGCCTACATATAGTTAACTTGTTTTGCTTGTCCACCAAACCCGGAGGCTTTTCCCTTGTTGTGATCATGAAATGTATCATTGAAAATAGTGTGTTTAGTTGTGCCTTTGGTTTGGGTATTCATCACATCGATGACCCCTGTGTCAATCAGATCTTGGATAGTGTGTTTCAATCGGTAACAGTTAGCCATTTTGTGCCCTTTCACCCGATGAAACTCGCAGAAATCTTTGTCATTATACCACCTCAGTTTGTTTTCATCTTGTTCAAAGTCCCTAATTTCTGGGAGAGTGATAGTGTTTGATTGTATCAACTTGCGTAAAGCTGATTCTATCGGCTCTCCCAATGGTGTGAAATCTCGTTGCTGGAATTGAAACTGTGGTCTGCGTTGATTCTGTTGTTGGCTATTTGACACAGTAGCCACTTGTACAGGAGGAGGTTGGTTTTGGGTGTATGCTTGTTGAGTGGGTCTTGTGGGTTTTTGGTTGGCCACATGTGCACCTTGTAGTGACACCTTGGGTTATGCATAGTTGACTGTCTTCACATCAATGACACCATCGCTAGTGACATTTTTGTTTTTGTTCCACCACTTAGCTTTGTCCATTGCATTCTTATTCGTATTCGTTTGTGTGGGATCTACAAGGATTCCTCATTTGACTAAGTTCTGCTCACAACAAACTCCTCTTTCGATGAGTTGTGTGAAGTTCGGAGCTAACTGTAACTCTGTTGTGAATGACATGTCTGGAATTAGATTGTCAACAAACAAGACTATTAAGTCTTGTTCGGGCACATCATATGTTATGCGGTTTTCTGTATTCCTCCATTTCTATAGGAATTTCACAAAAGACTCTCCATCCTTCTGTTTGATATCACAAAGGTCCTTGATGCTGACCTTGCGCTCGATGTTATGATGGAAGTGAGCTATGAACTTTTCAGCCAATTCACCCCAAGACTGAATGCCATGAGGTAGATGCCAGAACCATTCCATTGCTGGTCTGGCCAAGCTTTGTGGGAACAGTCACATTAAATATGTCTCATTATGTGTGAATTCGACGCAACTAGCAAAAAACTCTCGGATATGTTCAATAGGGTTGGTATTGCCCCTATATTTGTCAAATTTTGGTATCGAGAAGTGAGTTGGGAACAGAGACATTTGTAGAGAATGATCGAAGGGGTATGGGTATAAATCCTCTGCGGTGTAGGATTTGGTTTGCCCCTAATTCTGCATATCCATCATTTGGGTTTGAAGGGTTTGCATTTGTTGCATCAACATGTCCGTTTGATTCTGAGGCTGGTTTGTAATGATGTTCCTCTGTGTTGTAGTGGGTATGAGGCTGCACCTATGTGTCCCTTGAGTAGGAGCATATGACTTCATCCTAGGGGATTGATATTGGTTTCCCACCGAGTGATTTGTAAATGGGGGCACATGGGTAGCCCATGATGTGTTTTGATGTGTTTGCTGTTGTGATTGAAACTGGGGTTGAAACTGCTGGGGTAGATATTGCTGCTAAGGTTGGGGTTGAAAATGGGGTTGCTGTTGTGGGGGTTGGAATTGAGGCAACTGAAGCTGGGGTTGCTTCTGCGGGGTTTGGAACTGAGGCAACTGAAGCTGGGGTTTCTGTTGCGGAGGTTGGGTTTGAGGCAACTAAAGCTGGGGTTGTTGTTGCGGGGGTTGGAATTGAGGCAACTGAAGATGGGGTTGCTGTTGCGGAGGTTGGATTGGTGTCAGAATGGGCAAAGATGTAGCCTTGGGTGGGCCTTGACTGTAAGTCATTCTTGCAGAGATGGATCTCTGTGGGCATGAGGTGTTGATCCCAACACTAGTGTGAATTGACTGCAGCAGCAGCATAGTTTCAGAATAGTTGGTTTTTGGTGGGATGGAAGGCATAGCATGAGAGCTTGATTGTCCTGGCCATGAGACCAAAGGTGGAGGCATACTAGTGACCATGGGTGCACTTAGTTGCGAGCCTGTCATGCCTTGAGTAGAAGATGTGC
>MU225715.1:515641-529488 GCA_018584345.1 Thuja plicata | reverse complement strand
GTGGACTGGAGAGATGGGTGGAGTAACCCATGTGAGCTGATTGAAGTTATCTCTTTGAAGATAAATGAATATTTAATTCATTTATTTAATTAATATTTTCAACATGTGAGATAATTGAATTCTTTTTGATTAAGAATTGCTTTATTTGATGAAATTAAATTAATTTAATTAGAAGAATTTAATTAGTAAGTTTAAACATTTGAATTTAAACTATAGGAAATTGAATTTAATTAATCAATTAATGGTAATTAATCAATTAAGGTTAATTAATTAAATAAAATTAATTATTTAATTAATTTTGAGAATTTGATTAGGTGATTTGGAGAATGAATTTAGAGGAAAATAGATGATTAATTAACGATTAAAAAACTATTAATTAATAGATAAAAATTAGTGTTTTTAATGTAAAGTCGCAAGCCTGTCCATTTTAGGGTGTCTACACTAACACTAATATTAAGCAAGTGTTTTTTAGAGATAATTGCATACATCCCACTCAATCCATCCCACCTTTGATAGAAAATCAAGGAGTGTAATGGGACCAACTCTCTTCATTTAGATTAATCCAAGTGATGAAAAAGAATAAGATAAAAAAGAGTTAAAATTTGAGTTTACTTTTTTTTTTGGTTTAATGGGTGTTTTTTCTTTTTCTTTTTTTATTCCCTATTTACAACCATGCAATTAATTTCATGTTATTAATTAGCATAATTATTTAATTAAATTTAAAATATATATATTGCATTATATTATTCTACAACACAACATTTTCTTCCATATATTTAATTTTAAATTATGTTTTGATAAAAGATCATGATAATAAATATTATTAAGAAACCTTTTTCACCATAATTAACTTTAAATGTTTATTGCATTGATTCAAGCTACCATAGTCCTTCAAATAAAGTTATTATTTTGATATTTAGGAAAGAACAATGCCATTTTCTTACTGTTCACGATAGCAAGCGTGACTTAAAGTTTCTTGAAACCCTTGGCCCAACATTGGAATCACTTTCATATAAATAACATTTTTAATGTTACTATAATAAAATTCATATTTATAAATGTTATGAGCTTAGCTTCCATATAACTAATAAAAAGCATCATTGCACTAGTTACTAGCAATTGCACCTTGGTATGCAATGGGTACGCCGAAGAGGTATGAAAGGTGAATTAGGGGAAAAAGTGGTGTATTTATGGCATACATTTGTGCAATAAATGAGGTCAATTAATAAGGCATTTAGCAAATGGTGTTTTTGCAAAATAGATCTCAAAGGAGAAGTGATAATTTGAAATTAATGATGCCTCTGAATGAGGAAGATAATCAGACTCCATTACAATAGGCTCTTGTTATGTTTGTAATAGAGAGGAAGGTAAGGAGAGAGGAGAAAAAATATAATGAGATATAAATAACAAAGAGAGAGGATGAAAGAAAGAGAGAGATGTAACATCTAACAAAATTTCCTTCCAAGATGTTATGGTAGATGTCATACCCTATTATAGATCTCCTATTTTGTACCTTCACTATCCAATGTGCTCGCGGGTATGAGCCTCAACTTTGTAATAAGGGGATGTGCTCACTGTAGCGGGACATATTATATAATTTAAATGTATCAAGATATTTTTATAGTATATGTGGATGAGTTGTAATATTTTATTAAAATCTTGATTTGTAACTTTTACATTACAAGCAGAGTGGGTTTAACCATGGAGGAAACTTCATACTTAAGCGCGCTCGAGCTGGAGTAGTACTGGGATGGGTGACCTCCCGAGAAATCCCAATGCTTCACCTCTGTGAGCATCACCTAGATCCAATGAGTGCTAAGTGTTCATTCATTCTGATGAGAGATGGGTTCGTGTGAACCACTACTCATGAAACATGGGTCAATGAGTTTGACTAAAAAAACTACACAGTTGAATCCTGGTAGCATTATCACAATTTGACTTGCTGTGAAAAATATCTCCTACTTATCACTTTTACATTAATTTTGCATCACATTGTGTAATCTATTATTGGGTGAAGAAGATGTTAGTATCTCCTCTTTACAATTATGGATCCATACATCTCCTTTTCTATATGATAGATTAGGCGTGATTCAAAAATGCAATACAAGATTGTTACAAAAAATGCAATATAATTTTCATCTATAAATCTTACAATTCAAATTCAAATCTCTTAAAATAAATCTTAATATTGAAAAGTATATTACAAAAATAATATTTTTTAAAATTATTATATATATAATAAAATTACAATTTTGTAATGATTGTTAAATGGTATGAAAATTATAATTTCATAGTAAATAAATTGTAAACCCTCACTAATTAATCTCAAAGGCAAAACATATTATACACACAAGAGAAGTTAATAGATTGAAACTTAAGAGAAGTTTATCCAAAGACTTTGTTGAATTAAATTGCTATTGATTTTAAATAGTGCAATTGGGAACACTTTTCGGAGGTGACTTTTTTCCTTTAAGAGTTATCCATAACTACATGCTAGTCCATTAGTTTTGTGTGTTCATGTATTTCAAAGTGTATTTACACAAAACACTCACTAATATATAAAATCACTACTACTTTATCTAACTCACAAATCAAAACTAAATTGAGAGGGAAGGAGAAAAAATTAAAAGGAGCCAATGTGGTACTCTATAAGTCTTACACACTAAACTATCACTCCTATCTATCTCTATCTCTATCTTTATCTTTATCTTCCTATCTATCTCTATCTTGGTCCATCTATCCTTATCTTCCTATCATGATAAAAAACATCATTGCACTAGTTATAAAAATGTAGACATCTATAAAAACAACATGAAATATACTACATAAGTGCATTAAAGATTAAAATATAATAATGTATAATTAATATTTTTTTATGATGTATAGTAATTCTAACTTCTTCCTTAATTTCATTATTACATAAATTGAATAAGTTTTATAATTGTAAACACCTAAAACTAGGCAATGTCCTCTAATCAAGCAAATCTCAACGAAATGCTCTAAATCTCATCAAAATGGATCAAATCAATTTTAAATGGACATTTATTAATCAAATTGGACAAAATCAATTTAAATCAAAGGATCAATTAAACCATGACATCAAATGATTAAATATAAGCCTAAAGGGATTATTCAAACTATATAATTGATTTTAATCAATTAGTTGTATAGATTAAATCAAAAATCAAATTGAACCTATTCCCCTACATGACTAATTTAATTATTTGATTGAATTTAATAAATCCTAATATCCTTCAACATAAATTTGAGCAACCAATGAGAATTGAGAACACAAAGCACATGGATCACTCATAATTTGCAATCTCAATCACTCATTTTGAACTTTAAATCTCAATCACTCAAATTTGTCCTTTTGTTTCAACCTTTGAGACAAGCATTTAAATTGTCCCCCCATTTGAAATCATCTCAAAGCCTCTCACTCAACCAAGACTTAATCATGATCAAGTAACTCTACCCCCTATGCTAGAGAAAATCCTATAAATAGAAGCCATTTTGAGAGCATAAAGAATCCTAGAAAATTCGAATGCAAAACATCCTTATCATAGACATTTCCAAAGCAATCTAAGAGCATATCATAACAATTGAGCATAATTGAGATCATTTTTGAAGAGCATTTGAATCAAATATCATAACAATTGAGAGAATTTGAACTAGATTAGACATACACTTATCAAAATTCTCATTCTAGGATTGACACTAGTAGAGATTAAGGCTGAGAGCTATATTAGCAAAGTTTAGTTAGAGATCCATGAGATGTTAAATACTTTATTTGTCAATTCTTAGATTAAATTGTATTATTATTTCCATAAAATTGATAGATAGCACCTTTATTTCATGAAGGTATGATTTATACATACACAATAATATTAATTAAAAACCTAAAATGTAATGTAATTCTATGTTTATCATTATAAGAAGGGGGTGTTTGTTAAAACATAGCATTGTTGATTTGCTACCAAGGCTCAAATCTCTATTGACTATTGAATTTCATTTGGCTATTTTAACTCACAAGTTTGAACAATTTTAAGTTATGAGAAGCTTGTAAAGATAATATTTTTATTAAAATATTTAATAATTTAAAAGATATATCTATATAATCAAATAAATAGAATTCTTTTGTATCCTTTCAAATTCATAGTTTAAAATATTAGAATTTCATTTCAAAGGTAAAAACAAAGAATATCAAATAGATAAAAACATTAAATCTAATCATGATTTTAAGCATGGCATTACCATACACTTATCTTTTTCCTTTTTTCAAGGAATATTTAGACAATTGAAAAAAAACTACAGTAACAAAAAAAACTTTGACAGAATAAATTGAAATTTTAAACCAACAATTGTAAAAGTATTATCTTACAAGGAATAGAACATTTCTAATTTAGAAGTGTATAAATTACAAACTAATATTGCCAATTTGACATACAAATAGCATACAAATCTTATGAAGCTTAATTATTAAAATATGTATAAACAGAAAGCAGAACCATCTATTATATCAGAATATACTGAGCACATGTATCAGTCCATACTATCTCTGATTTGCAACAATGTACAGGACACAGGAATTTTGAATTGTCCCTATAAATATAGACAAGACTGATTCTTAGATTCTTTAAAGAATATATTATAGTCTGATAACATAAGAAACAATTTTAAATTTTCTAATAAAGACACATGATAAATGCAACTTTGCTGGCAAACAAATCTTCATAAAATAGACTCTTTCTTTGTCCTTGGAAAATTTTGTTGTATCAGAGCTCTGCTTTACAGCTCAATTACATAACACATTTCAAAGAGTCAAAATTGGCTATGTAATGAATAAATATTAGAAGCTAACACCTACAACTGTTCAAGTCTAAATTAATTAAAGACCTTTCTGATCGGAAATAAAACATGAAAAAATGGTGTTGATTGATTTAAATCCTTTTTGTTTGACCCAGCCTCAAGAAAGGACCCAGATTGATTAAACCCACTTTGTGTCTGATTCAAACCATTGAAATTTAGGGGACCTCTTTTAGACTGATCCAACCTCATGAGAATCCCTGGATTGATCAAACCCCTTTTCTGTCTGCTCCAACCTCAACATCAACATCAATAGACTTACCCTTGTACTTTTCAAACAACTTTGTTGCTTCAGGACTGCCCATCAGAAACTTCTGGGCAAAAAGTTTTTCACTTAGTTCATAAACACGAGTTAGATTTACAGAAAGTCTGGATGGTTCTGTTTCCCTTAAAAATTCAATTACCTTATGCCGTGGTTGAAGCCTATTCTTTACACTAGAACTTAACAGGCGAGGATGCAAAACCACAATGTTTGGCTGAAAGCCAGCAGTATTTTTCAAGAAATCCATGTTTTTCGTTATCTTATCAATGCCATAACCGAGCGCGCTTGGAAACCTTCTTACAATCTGCAGAATCTCATTCTCCAAAAGACCGAGAGTTGCCATATGTTTTAGTTTATTTTCAAAATTTTCAAACCCAGAACTATCAACCACTGCAAGGGCGATTGCAAATGCCTTTGATCCCTCCAAAACACCCAGGTTTCTCACATATTCAATCTTCAATTTAAGCACCTCTTCACTGCCCAAAATTAAAGAGGGCCTTAACCTGATTACATATAAAACAAGTTTATCTTGCATATTTGATTGCTTCAATATATCTATTTTAGGTTTCAGATTGTTGATTTTGCAAAGCAGAAGCCTAGGATACCCCATGAGAGTTTTGCACAGATTAACCTTTGAACCAAATACGCCTACAAGCAAGGAAATTTTAGGGCTTAGGTTTTGTTCCAAATTGTAATGGAGCAATTTGGGTGCTTGAGTTATGATGACTCCCAGGCTACTGCCGGTAAAACCTAATGCCTTCATGAACTCAATCTTGGGCTTTAACTGAGTATCCACTTTGCACTGCAAACTACTTGGTTGTATGAAAACGATTTTCCTTACCTGGTCTTCGGTGAAACCCGAGTCTCTGAAGAGCTGGACTGCCTGCTGTGCTCTGCGGATGGAATTAGCTTTGAACAAATCTTCCCTTTTCCGACCAATCGCTAAAACTTGGGACTCAGAAAGTCCACATTCATTGAGCAAGAATTGGGTCATTTCAATTTTTCGTCGCTTCCTACAATCTTCTGCTTCAGTTTCAGGTCTATTTGAGAATTTGACATCAGACAATTTTGAGGTGGAGAAGAAAGAATATTTTGAGAGAAGAGAGTAGCTGAATGGTGAGAGGATACGTTTGAGGAATGGCATCGTGTGGGCGGGCATTCGCCAAATCAAACCCTAGGCAAGTGAGAGCAAAAAAAACAGCTAGGTCTTACTGATATAAAAAAAAACGTGTAGAAGATAAATCAAATTCACGTAGGTGATGGGCGCATTGTCTGGCATTCACCAAATCAAACCAAGCTCAATAAAACTCTAGGCAAGCGATCCAAGTGATCCTAAGCTTATATCGATAAAACCCTAGTTATTTCCGAGAGAGAAACAAAAGTGTTGAAAATACATCAAATTCCCGCACCAAGTGCATTGGCTGGCATTCACCAATTCAAACCCTGAGCTCAATAAAACAAAACCCTAGGCACAGTTACCAGAGCAGAGCAGTTAACTTTGAAAATGAATATGTATTACTGGAAAAAAGTGTGGAAGATATATTTTTGTACAATATTAATTGGTGAAAAATACTAAGGTTTGGTTGCTGAATTGATTTCCAATTGGAAAAGGGGAATTGGTTTCCCTTTTCAAAATTGAATTCTCAATTTTCAATTTCAATTCCATACTTCAATTCTAATTCCAAGTTCTGAGGTGGAATTGCAGAATGCTCATTTTGAACCAAAATTAGAATTGGCCTATACCAATTCACCAATTCCTGTTTTCCAATTTCAGATCAATTCTAGCAACCAAACTTAATGTTAAAAAAGTGGTGGAAAAACCTATCATGTCACTCTGCCTGAAATCAATTGTCTTATAAAGTGAGATAAAAGTTTCTATGGTGATCATGATGTTTTTACATTTTTTATAACTAGCACTTGCACCAACAAGGTGCAATGGTTACGCCGATAGAATATTATGTCCTGTGTAATGTAATAAAGGATGGCCAATTTTGGATGAGGAAGTTGGAATAAAATGCAATCATCGAAATTAAACTAAAACAATCAAATTTGTACTATAGCATAAATCATCAAGTGTCAGGGATTCAGAAAAAAAAAAAAGCATAGAAAATCCAAATTCCCTCCTCTTCACTTTGAAATTCTAAATTATAATCGTTCTTCTCCTCCTCTTTCTCCTCTTCTACTTGGTTGTCTTCTCCTTCTCCTTCTCCTTCTCCTTTTCCTTATTCCTCCTCCTCATTTTTCTTCCTCCTCTTCCTCTTCTTCTTCTTCCTCTTCTTCGTCCTCGTCCTCGTCCTCGTCCTCCTCTTCCTCTTCTTCCTCTTCTCTCGTCTCTTCTTCCTCTTATCATCTCCTTCATCTTCACCTTCATCTCCTCTCCTTCTTTAAGTTATTTTTCTTAAATAAAAATGGTATTAGATTTAAAAATTATATTATAATATATAAATTTTATCATTATAATAACATCCATATAAACAAGTTATTTTTAATTCTGATTTTCTTATAACAAATACACCTTAACAATAAAATTAAAATCAATTTGAACTAAGAATATCAAAATATAAATGTATTTTATCAATGTAAGCTAATATTAAAAATAAGCATTAGATGAAATCATATTATTAATTTACATTACTGAATGTTCATATAAAAAAGTAAATAATTATTTACAATTGATATTGTAACTTAAATTAATTAATATCTATAGTTGGCAGATTATTCATCACAAAATCATTTTTAACAATTCCTGTCAATTAATATAGATAGATCATCCAGCAAGGTTTTCAAATTTTATTCGTCATTTTGAAGCAGAAACAAATATTAGATGTTTGCACACTCATTTGAGCTTGCGTGAATTGAAACATAGAGATTTGGTTGGGTTTTGCATCTTACTTGTTTTAATTTGAACAAGCTTGTACTTAGATAACTAATAATATGTTTTCTTCCACAATAAAAATTAGAAATTGCATATAGAAATATTTATATAATGAAGGACATTCAAAAGAAAAATGAATGTGCTAAATTTTTTTTCTTAATATAAAGTTGCAACCAATTTTAGACCTGGGAGTGAAATGCAAAAAAGATTGACAAATATAATGGACAAGATAATATGCAATGATGTTCATAACTTCATCCATCTATGCATTCATTGGCCCAAAATGTGGTACAATGTACATGTTTAACTGTTAACATTATGAAAATGACTCTTCAGTTCAGTATCTAGGAAACACAAATTGTAAAATGGAACCTTAGTAGACCGTCTGCATAGAGAAACGAAAGGAAAAGTTTGAATTGGGAAACCCATTTAAACATAGCCTTAGGAACTGCCAAAGCCTTGGAATATCTTCATTTCAACACAAAGCCCCCACTTCTTCACAAAGATTCAAGTCTTCAAACATTCTTCTAGACCAAAATTTCAGAGTCAAGGTGGCATATTTTGGGCTTTCTAGGTTGTTCGTGCCACTAGAAGCCTCCCACATTTCTTCAGGCCCTCAGGGTACCCCTAGTTATGTTGACCCTGATTATCACTGCTTCTCTCGGCTTACTGATAGAAGTGATGTGCAGCGGCAGGTACCACTCTTTTCGATATTCCAATTCTATGCAAAGGTAGGCATTTATTTACCAAAAAAAGAGAAGTCAGTACAAAATATGGTTGTATTGATTCCTTAATTGACGAATCCCCGCCTACTCCTTCCTTTACTTAAAGTGGTAAGAATTTGTTACCAAATCTCTTTGAAACAAAGAATCACTTCCCGAAGACCACATACCGCCTACTTGGACTAGGAAAATGACATTGGGTTCTAAGCATAAATGCAGCTTAATGCTACATCTCCATTGTTTCACATCAACCAGGAACTTCGATTTAATTAAAGAGACACCACACCACATACAAAGAATTCAATATTAAAATTTTAAGTTCAACTTTAAATCAGATTATAATAAGCATTTTAATAAATTAATGTGCCAGTTTTGATTGAACTCGAACCGCATTAACACATATTTAAATGGTTTGATAATTGGTTCTAGCCAATGAAAACAAATAAAATAAATAAACTGTGCTTTCTATTTTGATAGCATGAACGATGTTTGTAATCCTCAAAAATAAGATTATTGTGCCTTTTGAAAAACTATGCATAATGTTTGTAGTATTTAAAATTTCTAACGATCTCATAAATAATAAGTGCCCCTTGTATACATCTGATCATATTTATAATTTCTAACGTTCTCATAAATACTAAGTGCCCCCTGTATACATCTGATCATATCTATTGAATTAACATATACACCGAATTTGAGTGACGCTTTGCAAAAAGAAATGCAGGGAAGATTCCATTATTTCTTGACTCTTTTGGACCGATTCCTACCCAAATATACTCAGATTCGATCATTGCTTGAAAAGACAATGAAGACATAATATAAATCAGAAAGCATGTTGTCAAGAAAAGAAATATTAGGGCTCATAGAGCTGATTGCAATAAAAAGAAACAGAACTCCAACCTACCTACAGATGAACTTCTACAATATGGTTTTAAGGAAAAGAAAACTTCAAGACCGCGCCTATCATGCCAGTTGGTAGCAACAGAGAAATCAGATAAAACTTCATTTCTACAACAAGAAACGATACTACATATAGGCTGCTAGAATGTTCTTTTATTTGAATAAAACATGGACAAAATAAAAGAGTCGTAGGAGCCGACTCTAACAGAGAGAAGCAAAAATATCCCAAAATAAATTAACAGAGAAATCCTTAGCGGATGATCCCCGTATCTAGGATGGCTCCAATACCGAATTCATTGAAGACATAATAAAAAGGAAAGAAATCCTCTGAGTTGCAATTGTATAATTGAAAAATTCCAGCTAATTGGAAGATAACAAATCTTTAAATACGCTGCTTGAAGACAAGTTTAAAAACATTGTAGAGTTCAAAGTTTAATTCACAATGTAACATTTTAAATTCAATAGAAAACATCTACCCAATCGCAGGAGGTATTTTAACAACCACCCTTTCACATGCAGTCACAAAACTCATATAATCATAGATATTTCCAGAGGAGTTTTGACTTAAAAAGAAATTAGAATGGAAACTAATTGTTGCTTTGAAGACGGGCTACCTCTAAGTCCAGCTTTGAAAATTATCTTTTCTTCCTCGTCTGTGATTCCTCTGTTTTATTAAAACATTTGGACTGATTATTGATTAGCTTACATTATGATTGATTCTTGTTTGATATGAAAACTTGTATTGTTTCAAGGGTTATGTCGATTGTACTTTATTCACAGTTACTGCGAGAGTGGGCATGCAACAATAGTCAAAGACTTGCAATTGTAGCTTATCTTTTTGTTAAATGTTTGAATTTGTATTTTCATTTCCACAATTTTGAAATTGTATTTTTATTTCCACGATTTACTTGTCCAACTCATACTTTAGTTTTGTTTACCTATGTCATATTGTCCATATAAAAACCAATTAGATAGGCACATAGAGAAATCTGAAATAAAAATTAAAATATTTGAAAATTAACACCTATAGAAAGTAAGTACAACAGCAAATAACAATTGCTCACTAAATGCATAGCTACAACAATAATTGACAATTCTGAATTCTACTATTGTTAAGCGTAAACTCTTTCTCTATTACATATGCTATTGGTTGCCTGTTCAGATCATTTTTTAAGAAAGAAAGTATGAGTAGGAAGTAGGAGTCTTTTCATCAAACCCATTTTGTGTACATCCTGCAATCATTGTAATCCACGAGACCACATCTTTTGGGCATTCTGTTAAACAGTTCATGTGCCTTGTATCTAGTTATTTATTTGGGCAATAAATAGAAAACTACCTCCAAACAAAGTTTCAAATAATTCAGATTGGGGATCAGAATTTATTACATCCATCTTTCTTTGAGATAACAATTCAGATAAATGTTGTGTAATTAAATGGGAAAAATATCACGACAATTTTTTTTGTCATTGGCAATATAAAAAAAGCATATTTTACATCCTTCTAAGAGAGCATTTGATCATAAAAGATGTGGTGAGTGGTCAAAATATGGCAAGACACAGTGGCCTTTATTGCTTAAATTCTAAATTTGTAATAGGTTATCAGCTGTGTATAAAGAAAATAGACATGGTACGTGACTGCAGAATAAATTAAAAAAAAGTCTCAGTTGATGGGTATATTGCTTGATAGGAATAGTGAATGTTCTTCCCATTCCAAGATCTACAGTGTTGATCAAACCCCTTTCTTGGTCCACCAGTAGATTGCTTGGCTTCAAATCCCTGCATATTCTAACCATGTAAACAAAAGAACCAAAACATTCACAGTTCAGGCTACATAGATTGGAGCACCTATTCTTTACACCCCTAATATGATAGTAAGAAAGACCATTGCATATCTGGTACAAGAAGTTCTGCAATCCAGTAACTTATTAAAGAAAAGACATTTCCTTCCTGCAACATTTTAAATAACCCAACTAAGCAATTACATGGATTCTTGAAAAAATTAACAGCATTCAGTAGTATAGATCCTTCATTATTGATATTACATTTTAATCCTTTCTCAATGTCTTATCGTTTAAAAGGCAGCATTTTTTGTAGAACATTTTCTGTGCATATAAGCAAATAGTGTGATGGTTATTTATATAATTGAAAGGAATTACCTTGATAATCTGGGGAGGCAATTTCTTTTGCCTGCAGCAATAACCAGCAATGTACTGCTTGAGATTAGAGTCCATGTATTGAAAAACCAAATACAGAAGGACGATACCCATTTTCCTCCTCTGATCACCACGATAGTGGGCTCCAAGGCCCTGAAAAGTAGTCAAACACTTCTTTCCATTGCGTTGTTGAACACTGACATGGACATACCCTGCCCCGCTCGAATCTTCAACCTCTGTCTCCTTGAATGGATTTGGACAACCAGAAAAAAAACAATCACAAACCCTTTCTATTGTAAACAATAATAAGACAACTTACCAAAAGGGCCGAGACCATCAGTAATCAAATGTGACATCAAAGAGTTTTCAATATTTTTCAACACATCCATTTTACTCATATCCTGCAATCATTGCAGTCCATAAAATCACATTTCCTTGAGGCATTTTGTCAAAAACTTCACGTTCCTTGTATACACGTCCTCATTTGCATACGTCTACCAGAGCATTTCCAACCATACTATCCGACCAAATTTCTCCTTCCATTATGTTGTTATGGATATCCATACCTACCCCAAAGCTCCAACTTTGGTACAAGCAGGGAGGATGCTAGGAAAGGTTTTGGAGTTTCGTTTTATTCCTGCCAATTGCACTTGCTCAAAAGTTTCTAAAGCTTTATCAACAAATTCATTTTGTTCATATCCTGCAATCATTTCATTCCATGAGACATCTCTTTGACGCATTTTGTCAAACAATTCACATACCGTATCTATGCTTCCACATTCAGCATGCATATCTACCAAAGCAGTCATAACTGTAATGTCTGCTAAAAATCCCCCTTCCCTTATGCTCTGATGGATGTCAATACCCCGTTCCAAAGCTCCGAACTTGGCACAGGCAGGGAGAACGTTGAAAGAGTTGTGGAATTTGGCTTTACATGTGCCAATTGCATTTGATTACAAGTTTCTTAAGCTGTATCAACATATCCATTTTGTGTGTATCGTGCAATGGTTGCAGTCCATGAGGTGACATCCCTTTGAGTCATTCTGTCAAACAATTATCGTGCCTTATCCATTTGTCCATAAGCATTCTGTGGATAGGCTGTAATCATTTCCCTCCATGAAACCAATTCATTTTAGGCATTTGAATGAACTGTTCACACGCCTTGTCAATGTTTTAGCATATTGTTGATTCCTGCAGCTCTTAGGGTTTGAACTTGATTCCGCTTTCGCGAGTTGGGAACATTTTCTGGGTTTCTTGCATGGTGTAACCCTCTTTTTCTTTGCTGGTACAAAGTCTCTTTTTACTTCTTCTTATTCTTCTTCAACAGTTCAAAAGCGGTTTCATTACGGAGGCTCTGTAGTCAGCGGCGAGGGTTTGGAGGGCTCTAAGTCGTAGGAAACTGAAACTAAAATTACTTAAAGCGGTTAGAATTTGTTTTGACTAACATAAAATTATTTCCAGCCAGTTTTCTCAGGTATAAGACAATTTTCTAATGTAAGAATTTGTTGTGATTAATGGAAAATTATTTTGATCAGTCTTTTTTGGGATTCAGACAATTTTATGATGTAAGACACTTTTCCTTCTATTGTGGTTCCCACAATAAAAAAAAGCCCATGGACTTAAATATTTGAGTGAGTGATTGGGTGTAATGACATATCATAAGATTTAAGTGTATTACCTGTTTTGAGAATTTATTATAGGTTAGAAATGTAAAATATTTGCATATATGTCAAATTACATCTTATGTAATGACCCAAAAAAAACAAAAACAAAAAAAAACTCCACATGCCGGGCCCAAAAAATGTATGGTTATACATTTAGGACAATAAAAAATAACATGGCATACATTCCATCCATTGCAAACGGAGTAAACAATGGAATAAACGGCTTTCTCAGCAATGGTAATTTCTCAATACTTTGTAGTTTCATTTGACCGAAGAGATTGGTTTTTTAAATCTAAGTACTTTCACTTAACGGAGGAGAATGGTTTTTTATTTCATATTTTTTAATTTAATTTTTAAATCTTTATAATATTTGTTCGTATTAACTTATTTAAATTATATATATATA
>MU225715.1:496178-508890 GCA_018584345.1 Thuja plicata | reverse complement strand
TTGCAGTCTCAGTAGAGGACTTGGACCAAGGAGAAAGTAGGGAGGTATCACTAGATCATCCCCTATTATAGGAGTACTTGGATGTTTTTCCCAAAGAAATTCTAGGAATGCCACCCAAAAGGGACATAGACTTCCGAGTTGAGTTGGTTCCAAGAGCAGAACCAATCTCCAAAGCTTCGTACTGTATGACCACACAGAAACTTGAGGAAATCAAGCTTCAACTATAAGGGCTCTTGGAAAAAGGATTTATCAGACCTAGTGTATCACCATGGGGTGCACCAATAGTATTTCTAAAGAAGAAAGATGGCTCTCTTCGATTGTGTATTGACTATCATCAACTCAACAAAGTCATGATCAAGAATCGGTATCCTTTACCCCGCATTAACGATCTATTTGATCAAATTAAAGGGGCAAAAATATTTTCAAAAATTGACCTCAAGTCAGGATATCATCAACTTAGAATTTAGGAAGCCGATATTCATCGAACAACTTTTCGTACTAGATATGGTCACTATGAGTTCACTGTGGTACCATTTGGGTTAACAACCGCTCCTTCCGTATTCATGAGCTTAATGAATGGAGTTTTCAGAACCTACTTGGATAAATTTGTGATAGTATTCTTAGATGATATCTTAGTGTTCTCTAAAAATCTTGAAGAACATGAGGTTCATCTTCGCCAAGTATTGCAGTGCCTTAGGGAAAATCAATTTTACGCCAATGCAGAAAAGTGTGAATTCTTTCAGACAGAAGTTAAGTATCTTGGACATGTCATATTAGGGAATGGCATGGCTGTTGATCTAGCCAAAATTTGAGCCATAGTGGAGTGACCAACTCCGACTAACATCCCTGAAGTTTGCAGCTTTATGGGACTAGCTAGGTATTACAGAAGGTTTGTCAGAGAGTTCTCTAGGATGGCTCATCCCATTAGTTCCTTGCAAAGGAAAGGTAAAAATTTTGTCTGGTCAGAAAAATGTGAGGCCGCTTTCCAATGTTTGAAGGAAAGATTAACTAGTGCTCCAATCTTGGTGGCTCCCGAACCATCAGGAAACTTTGTAGTTTGCACAGATGCCTCTCTAGAAGGGTTTGGGGCAGTTCTTATGAAAGAAGGACAAGTTGTTGCTTATGAGTCTAGGAAGCTTAAAGATCATGAGCTCAACTATCCCACCCATGATCTAGAACTTGTAGTAGTAATTCATGCCTTAGTAAAGTGGAGACACTTTCTGTTGGGTCACAAGTTTGAACTCCAAATAGATCATCGAAGCCTTCAGTACATATTCTCTCAACCTAACCTCAATGCTAGACAACATAGGTGGATGGAATTCTTATGTGAATATGAGTTTGAGGTTAAGTACATCCAAGGGAAGATGAATGTGGTGGTAGATGGTTTTAGCAGACGTAGACATGTTTTATCAGCACTATCCCTTAGCACAGATTTGGAGAATAGAATCAGGGAGGCTCTCACTTCTGACTCTTGGTTTCAAGAGGTTAAGGCAAAAATAGTGTTAGGAAGACCTTTGGAAGTTCGCTTCTCAGGATATTCCTTAGATGCCCTTGGGTTGTTGCGACAACAAAATAGAATCTATGTGCTCATGGAAGGAGATCTTCGTGCGCTTATCCTTTCAAAAAGCCACAAGGCTCCCTATTCGGCACATGCCAAGGTGAAGAAAATGTATGCTTACCTACGCTAGTTGTACTATTGGTCAGGAAAGAAGAGGGATATTGCAGACTAGGTGGCTAGATGTTTGGAATGTCAGAGAGTGAAAGCAAAGCACCAACATCCTGCTGGCCTTTTGCAACCTCACCTAGTGCCAGAATGGAAATGGGACATTATTTCCATTGATTTTATTGTGAGACTTCTAGTTACTCTCAGGAGACATGACACTATCATGGTAACAGTTGATAGACTCACCAAGGTAGCCCATTTTTCTCCCATGCAGTCCTCCTATTCAATAGCTTCTGTAGCCAGAGTATTCATGAAGGACATTGTGAGACTCCATGGTAATCCAAGGAAAATCATATTTGATCATGATCCAGTATTCACATCGGCTCTTTGGAATTCACTTCAACAAACTTTAGGGACTCAGCTCAACTTCAGTTCAGCCTATCACTCCGAGACAGATGGGCAGACAAAGTGAGTCAATCAGGTTCTTGAGGACATGCTCAGGATGTATGTTATGGATAGACAAACCCATTGGGAAGAGTATCTATATTTGGTGGAGTTTGCTTATAATAATGGTTATCACAGTTCCATAGGTATGTCCCATTTTCAGGCTTTGTATGGCCGTCCATGCTGCACTCCCTTAAGTTGGGACCGATTGGAGGACAGGGTACTCCTAGGCCCTGAGATGTTACAGGATATGGAACAACAGATCAAGCGCATCAGAGAGCATATTTTGACATCTCAGGATAGTCAGAAGAAGTATGTTGATGCTCACAGGACTGATGTACACTTCTCTCTTTGTGATAGAGTCTTTTTGAGGGTGCGTCCACGAAAGAGTCCAATCCGTTACGGAAAAGGCTCCAAGTTTTCACCCTGATTTGTTGGCCCTTTTGAAGTCCTAGAGAGGATAGGACCAATAGCTTATCGTCTTGCCTTTTCGCCCAACCTTGCTCATATTCACAATGTATTTCATGTTTCAGTTCTTAGAAAATATATTCCTGACGTGACTCATGTTTTGGATAGGAATGCGTTACATGTAGCGGAGGGGCAGCTGGCTTTAGAGCCGGTACATATTTTGCAGGAGTAGACACGGACCCTCAAAGGTCACACCATAGAGAAGGAAAGGGTCCAATGGGACCCCAATGATGATTCTTCCGCCACATGGGAAGATGCTGATAGACTTAGAGACACTTATCCATATTTATTTGCAAGCTTCCAGGAGTAAGCCTAACTCTAGGGGGGAAGGATGTAATACCCTCTCCTATGATGATAATTGGATTTTCTGATTTGGACATTCTATTATGATGGTTAGAACTATACATTTACATTTATATTTTATGGATGATGATATGGTTATCAGATGATTGATATGCTCATTTATGGTTATCATTTATATGTTTATGAGATTAGAAAACCACCTATTTTTATATGTTTTATGGATCTAACCCAAGGATTTGAATCTAACCATTATCACGATGTTTATGTTTTCATGGATATGTGTCTGATGTGTTTTCATGACTCAGGACGAAGTCGTAGTTACTCACTTAGTTGAGGTCCACATGATGTATCGATCCTGGTCATCTGTTTGCATATATATCTGATTTGTATGTATATATATATATATATATGTATCTCTTCTTGGTGATGCAGGATTGTAAGTACCGGTTATCGTCTCCACCTGGCTTCACAGGTCTGAGCAATCCCTCAAAATCCTCAATCGTTGTTGTTGTTATGGAGATATCACCAGGTTCTACAGGAAGGAACTCTACCTCTGATCCTTTTACTTTTAGGTGGAGAGTACCTGAGTCAGTCCCTTGTGTGGATGATGTTTTTTTGTGGCCTCTTAGTTTGTTGGATTTGTTGATCTTGTAGCTAGTTCTTGTCTTCTTGGTATGCTCAATTTTGTTAGTAGATTATTGATGTGAATTATTATTCATTTGAGGGTATGATTTAGTAATTTACCGTAATTAGTAGCTACTAGTATATTAGCATATCTCTTTAGGAACGAGTTGGTATGTGATTAAATCATGTGATTTTAATATCAATACTAATGAAGAATTTTACGGTATTATTTTATAATACTCATAATCAAAGTGTCTATGGCAATATTAATAATAAAATGTTTTAAATAATAGTGGTAAAATCTAACTTATGTTAGCGGCTACCTAATATATATATTTTAGAATGTGGATTAGTGTATGAATAAATAACATATTTTATAATAATGATATTCATAATATTTAATATCAATAATAATGTGTCTTATTTATGATATATGTACCATAAGCATATGGGTGCACACATATGCCTATATATATATATATATATATATATATATATATATATATTATTAAATTATTAGTGTGAAGGAAAATTATTTTAGATAAAATCTATGTTATCCTTATAAATGGTAAATAGGATTAGTAAACTCTATTACCATAGTTAAATAAATTAGTAAATTCATTTTAAGATTATATTATCTATTTTGACATCCTTAAATTTAGGAAACATAGATTATAGTTTTATTTAAAATTTATTTCTCCCTTTACGGGAATGGTTTTGCAAACCATCTCATTAACTAATAATAGATGGATAGTTGAGATGGTTGGATCGGTTGGATTACCCATGCAACCACCATCTCCATTCTATTTACAAGAAGACTTTCATGTGTGTGGGAGTTGGAGAGGAAATATTGTTTTGAGAAGAAACTTTAATTTTAATAGGATATTTCTATAGTTTTAGAGAAGAGAGAGAATTGAATTTTCTCTGAGAGGAAGTGAAGGAGATTGTTTCCAGAAGAGGTTGGAGGCTGCCTGTAGGAGGATTTCGAAGGAGTGCTGGAAGAGATTTAGTAGCTTGATTCCTTCTTCATCAACCGATCTTCGCAGGACTCCAGGTTGGAATCCATCCTGAGAAATAGATTTATTTTATAGTATGAATGTTGATTTAAGATTTGTTGAAAGTTCTGTATGTTGTATTATTATTGCAAAACATATGTGCACTATTGTATTATTATTGTATTGTGTATTATTATTACAGAATGTTGAAACATTATTGTATTATTGTAGAATGTGAAACATTATTGTATTTTTTGCTGATCGTGTATACATTATTGTATTATCTTGTCAGCCGTCTATACATTATACAAATATTATTAGGCCAGTCATTGCTGTTTTATTTGTATTATTCCATCCATTTATAATGTTCTATCATTGCTTTTATTCTGTCATTCATTTATTATGTCAGCTGTCTATGCAATAGAAATATTGCGGCATTATAGTATTAAGTTAGCTGTTTGTGCAATAGCAAATATTCTATCATTTGGCTGAGTTAATTGTTATTACCTGTGTCATTTTCGCGTGTTTAGATGTTGCATTTGTATTAAGGTTGAAGTCGAACAAGTCTAATAATTAGGCCAAGTAGTATAATAATTAGGTTTTTGCTCTATACAAGTATAACATTTAAGTATAAGTTACTGTAACTTATACTTTAAGTTATACTTGTATAAAGAGGTTAGGTACCTTTCGGATTGATTGGGATAGGTTTTAGCTTCCTAGGAGCTAAGTTGTAACTTCTAGATTTTAGATTATTAGTAAAAATCAGACTTAGTCAAACTTCAGACTTACATTGAAAATTTATGGAGCATTATCTTTTGGCATAGGGAATTTTGTGTAAACCTTAAATATGTACATTACTTGTTTGGTGAAGGTTATATCTAGTGCATTTAGATGCCTTAATAGGGTTAGGATGTGTATAGGAAGAATTTTAGGGTTTAGGATTGTCTAGGAGGATCAGGACCTTTCTAGGTCTCCCTAAACGTTCCTAATTTCCCTAAAACATCCATAAACCATCTTATTATTTATATTCTTTGATGCAGTTTACAAATGTGTTTATGATGTGTTTTTACTACATGTGTGATGTATTTGTGATGTGTGGGTTTAGGGTAGAAAATATAACAACACCAAGTGAGTGGCTCTCAGTGCGGGGCCGGGGCCCTAAGTGGCTAGAACCAGGATAACCGATTGAAGAGTATTTAACAAGTGAAAATTAAATTAAACTTATGGGAATGGGTTCAAACATTAAAAAGAATAAATGTGCCTCACCCATGCCATTAGTGATAGTAAAGTCTATGGCTGGGAGTGGGAGAAGGTACCTATGCGTAGGGATGATCAAATGGCGTTTGTCTGTACGGAAGGCATTTGATCCCGCATGTGCCTACTTGGGGGCTGGGCCCAGAGTGGCTATTACCAGGACAACCCAAGGGGTGAGGGCTATGTGATGACACTCACTTAGGTTGTTGCTTAGAGTTTCTACCAAGCCTTAGAACCTTTTTGGGAAAATATTTATGCTTTGATCCTTTCTTTCTTTTGCTATTTGGGAAAAAGGTTACCCAACCCTAGGTATGGCCTAGCTATCCCTTCTTGTGGACCTTGGTGTTTATCTCCTAGCACAGGGGAGTGGGCCTTTTGGGTATCCATGTGGTTGGGTGGTAAATATTTTTATCGAGGTATCTTTTGCGGATGCAGTGCTTGCTTAATGTTCCGGTTTTGAAGAATGAAGACTTTGTAATTGTCTTTCATATTGTAAAATTATTGTTACCTCTCAAGAGGAGATGAATGTAATGTAATCATTAATGTATTTTCAAAATGATGTGTTTCGAATGGGTAGACTTAGGAAAAGAAAAGGGAAATCATGAACTTAATGTAAATGATGTGCGTTGTAAAAAGAAAAGGATTTTATAACATTCCAAGTAAAGTAGTATGTTTCTCATTATTGTTGATTAAGTGAAAAGATATTGAAAAAAAAATGTAATATTTGTAATGTATCAAATGATTTAGATGATTCTATTTTCTTTAAAAGTTATCTCATTTATAAAGGATACTTAGGAATAAAAATGGATTTAAATGGCAAATTGAAATGAAAGTACCTTGTATTTCTTTATAAAGAATCTGCAAATGTTGAGATATAGTTTGCTTAAGAAGTAAATCAAGTTGCTAAGTACACTAAATGGACTTAAATGAATTAGGCATTAAATTTAAGGGAACCTTGGAGGAATCTAAGTTAACTATGTTATGTTTATGTACTTCATTTAAAAATTCAAAATTTTTCATAAATTATTACTTAGGTTTTCTTTTACAAGAGAATCTTTGTTCTCTTCCTCGGTTCCCTTGCGGGGCATGACATCTTTGGTATCAGAGCACTAAGTTGCTACACTGGGGCCCAGGGAATTTGGCCCATGCTTCTTAAAACTTTTTATTCATTTAAGGAAACACTTAAACATAGAATTAGACTAGGAACCTGAAACTTATCCTTCTTCTTACTCATGGTAGGATGCCTCGTATAACCCGCAGTAGAAGGGGAGGTGCCCGAAATACCCCTCCTAGATCTCAACAAGAGAGTCCACATGAAGAAGAAAAATATGAGGGTAGGGGGGATCAATCTGATAATCAATCAGGAGGTTTTCAGGGGGATCAAGTACAAGAGCTCCTACAATAGATTCTTTAGAGGTTAGATGCAGGGCAGGATATAGGTCACCATGGGGAGACTAACACTCACCATGAGGAAAGGGAAAGGAGTCCCAGGAGGAGAGATCAAGCAATGGAAGAAGATGCTTTGCATGCTTCTCACGTGTGAGACCTCCTTAGGACTAAGACTAATCCCTTTAGGGGAAGTCAAGGTGGATCTATCATTGTAACTTGGTTGCTAGACTTGGAAAGGCTTTTCTCCATGCATCCTTATAGCAGCACACCAAAGCCCGGTTTGCAGTCATTCACCTTAGAGACTCTGCATCCACTTGGTGGGGATTAGAGATAGAGAAACTTCACATAGATATTACTAATCTTTCATGGGAACTATTCCTAGAAATCTTTCAAGCCAAAATTTTTTTTGACCACTGGAGACGGGAAAGAGCCGAAGAGTTTCACAACCTAAGGCAACTAACTATGTCAGTTGATGACTATGAGAGGAATTTCTTGAAACTCAAGCCACACTTAGGATATAAGGATGATGAACCCATGCTGACTCAACACTTCCATAGAGGACTCAATGGTCGCTTGGCCAGTAGCATACGAATGTTTGAACCCCAGACAATTAATAATGCGATCATCAAGGCTCGTCTTGAGGAACAAAATGTAGCCTTGGGGTTAGGAGGTTAGATAGGTGGCCAAGGGGGTAATGCCTTTCAGGCTGGGATAGGTTTCAAGGGGAATCCATCTCAAGGAGCACCTGGACCTAAAAACTATCCTCCCAAAGGAAGTCAAAACCACCAGAAAAAAAAATTTCACAGCAACAAAAACAACAATTACAATGGCAACAATAATAAAATTGGGGGTTCTCAATCTAACAATTCTTGCAACTGGTAGCGTGCAAAGCGATACTCGAACCCTCAGCCAGCTCAGAGTATACCTCAAAACTCTAGTTGGGGTAGCTATCAGCAGTCTAGCACACCTTCCCCAGGAAGGAATTTTGGTAAGAACACTAGATGTTACTCTTGTGGGAAACATGGTCACATTACAGTTAATTGCCCTCAGAAATCTTCCCCAACAACTAGCTATAGACAGGCCGCTTCAGAACCAACAGTAGGTAATGAAGGTAGGGTTCACTGAGTATTTGGCACCTTAGACCACAGAAAAGCCAATCATCAGGGATTAGTCATCGAAACCCCAGGTTTGTTAAGGGGTATCTCTACCACTATACTATTTGATTCAGGAGAAACAAATTCTTTTATTTCAACTTCTTTAGTAGAGCAATGTGGGCTGAAGGCAGTAAGGCATGAAGATAGGTGGCAGGTTGAGCTAGCCTCTGGGGCAAGAATAACCTCTGACTCTTGTGTCCATAGTTGCACGTTAGAACTTGGACCTTTTTCAACCTTAGTAGATCTCTGAGTTATTCCTCTAGGCTCGTATGGAGTAGTTTTGGGTATGGATTAGTTGGAAGCTCACAAAGGCACTTTGGATTGTAGAAACAAAAGCATTTAGTGTTCAGATGACTTAGGAGAACTTAAAAAGATAGTTGGGGTGCAACTACCCATCTCTCTCTGCATGATTTCCATGATGCAGCTCAAGAAGTGCATGCACAAAGGATGCCAATTATTTACAGTCTCAGTAGAGGACATGGACCAAGGAGAAAGTAGGGAGGTATCACTAGCTCATCCCCTATTACAGGAGTACTTGGATGTTTTTCCCAAAGAAATTCCAGGAATGCCACGCAAAAGGGACATAGACTTCTGAGTTGAGTTGGTTCCAAGAGCAGAACCAATCTCCAAAGCTCCATACCGTATGACCACACAAAAACTTGAGGAACTCAAGCTTCAGCTAAAAGGGATCTTGGAAAAAGGATTTATCAGAGCTAGTGTATCACCATGGGGTGCACCAGTAATATTTGTAAAGAAGAAAGATGGCTCTCTTCGATTGTGTATTGACTATCTTTAACTCAACAAAGTCACGATCAAGAATCGGTATCCTTTACCCCGCATTAACGATCTATTTGATCAAATGAAAGGGGCAAAAATATTTTCAAAAATTGACCTCAAGTCAGGATATCATTAACTTAGAATTCAGGAAGCCGATATTCATCAAATAGCTTTCGGTACCAGATATGGTCACTATGAGTTCACTGTGGTACCATTTGGGTTAACAAATGCTCCTTTCGTATTCATGAGCTTAATGAATAGAGTTTTCAGAACCTACTTGGATAAATTTGTGATAGTATTGTTAGATGATATCTTAGTGTTCTCTAAAACTCTTGAAGAACATGAGGTTCATCTTCGCCAAGTATTGCAGTGCCTTAGGGAAAATCAACTTTATGCCAATGCAGAAAAGTGTGAATTCTTTTAGACAGAAGTTAAGTATCTTGGACACGTCATATCAGGGAATGGCATCGCTGTTGATCCAGCCAAAGTTTGAGCCATAGTGGAGTGGCCAACTCCAACTAAAATCCCTGAAGTTTGCACCTTTATGGGACTAGCAGGGTATTACAGAAGGTTTATCAGAGAGTTCTCTAGGATGTCTCATCCCATTAGTTCCTTGCAAAGGAAAGGTAAAAAGTTTGTCTGGTCAGAAAAATGTGAGGCCGCTTTCCAATGTTTGAAGGAAAGATTAACTAGTGCTCCAATCTTGGTGGTTCCCGAACCATCAAGAAACTTTATAGTTTGCACAGATGCCTCACTAAAAGGGTTTGGGGCAGTTCTTATGAAAGAAGGACAAGTTGTTCCTTATGAGTCTAGGAAGCTTAAAGATAATGAGCTCAACTATCCCACCCATGATCTAGAACTTGCAGTAGTAGTTCATGCCTTAGTAAAGTGGAGACACTTTCTGTTGGGTCACAAGTTTGAACTCCAAACAGATCATCGAAGCCTTCAGTACATCTTCTCTCAACCTAACCTCAATGCTAGACAACACAGGTGGATGGAATTATTATGTGAATATGAGTTTGGGGTTAAGTACATCTAAGGGAAGACGAATGTTGTGATAGATGCTTTGAGTAGATGCAGACATGTTTTATTAGTAGTATCCCTTAGCACAGATTTGGAGAATAGAATCAAGGAGGCTCTCACTTCTGACTCTTTGTTTCAAGAGGTTAAGGTAGAAATAGAGTCAGGAAGACCTTTGGAAGGTCGCTTCTTAGGATATTCCTTAGACACCCTTGGGTTGTTGCGACAACAAAATAGAATCTATGTGCCCATGGAAGGAGATCTTCGTGTGCTTATCCTTTCAGAAAGTCTCAAGGCTCCCTATTTGGCACATCCCGGGGTGAAGAAAATGTATGCTGACCTACACCAATTGTACTATTGGTCAGGAATGAAGAGGGATATTGCAGACTACGTGGCTATATGTTTGGAATGTCAGAGAGTGAAAGTAGAGCGCCAACATCCTGCTGGCCTTTTGCAACCTCACCTAGTGCCAAAATGGAAATGGGACATTATTTCCATGGATTTTATTGTGGGACTTCCAGTTACTCCCAGGAGACATGATGCTATCATGGTAATAGTTGATAGACTCACCAAGGTAGACCATTTTTCTCCCATGCAGTCCTCCTACTCAACAGCTTCTGTAGCCAGAGTATTCAGGAAGGACATTGTGAGACTCCATGGTATTTCCAAGAAAATCATATCTTATCATGATCCAGTATTCACATTGGATCTTTGGACTTCTCTTCAGCACACTTTACGGACTCAGCTCAACTTCAGTTCAGCCTATCACCTCGAGACAGATGGGCAGATAGAGAGAGTCAATCAGGTTCTTGAGGACATACTCAGGATGTATGTTATGGACAGACAAACCCATTGGGAAGAGTATCTATATTTGGTGGAGTTTTCTTATAATAATGGTTATCATAGTTCCATAGGTATGTCCCTTTTTCTGGCTTTCTATGGCCGTCCATGACACACTCCCTTAAGTTGGTACCGATTGGAGGACATGGTACTTCTAGGCCCTGAGATGTTACAGGATATGGAACAACAAGTCAAGCGCATCAAAGAGAATATTTTGATAGCTAAGGATAGGTAGAAGAAGTATGCCGATGCTCATAGGACTGATGTACACTTCTCTCTTGGTGATAGAGTCTTTTTGAAGGTGCGTCCATGAAAGAGTCCAATTCGTTACAGAAAAGGCTCCAAGTTGGCACCCTGATTTTTTGGCCCTTTTGAAGTCCTAGAGAGGATAGGACTAGTAGCTTATCATCTTGCGTTTCCACCCAGCCTTTCTCATATTCAAGATGTATTTCATGTTTAAGTTCTTAGAAAATATATTCCTGATGTGACTCATGTTTTGGATTGGAATGCGTTACAGGTAGCGGACGGGCAGCTGGCTTTAGAGTTGGTACGTATTTTGTAGGAGCAGACACTGACCCTCAGGGGTCACATTATAGAGCAGGCAAGGGTCCAATGGGACCCCAATGATGATTCTTCCGCCGCATGGGAAGATGCTGATAGACTTAGAGACACTTATCCATATTTATTTGTAGGCTTCCAGGAGTAAGTCTAACTCTAGGGGGAAGGATGTAACACCCTCTCCTATGATCATACTTGGACTTTCTAATTTGGACATTCTATTATGATGGTTAGAACTATACATTTACATTTATATTTTGTGGATGATGATATGGTTATCAGATGATTGATATGCTCATTTATGGTTATCATTTATATGTTTACGAGATTAGAAAACCATCTATTTATATATTTTTTATGGATCTAACCCAAGGATTTGAATCTAACCATTATCATGATGTTTATGTTTTCATGGATATGTGTCTGATGTGTTTTCATGATTCAAGACGAAGTCGTAGTTACTCACTTAGTTGAGGTCCACACGATGTATCGATCCTAGTCATCTTTTTGCATATATATCTGATTTGTATGTATATCCATATGTATATATATATGTATCTCTTCTCGGTGATGCAGGATTGCAAGTACCGAGTATCGTCTCCACCTGGCTTCACAGGTCTGAGTGATCCCTCAAAATCCTCGATTGTTGTTGTTGTTATGGAGATATCACCAGGTTCCATAGGAAGGAAATCTACCTCTGATCCTTTTACTTTTAGGTGGGGAGTACCTGAGTCAGTCCCTTGTGTGGATGATGTTTTTCTGTGGCCTCTTAGTTTGTTGGATTTGTGGATCTTGTAGCTAGTTCTTGTCTTCTTGGTATGCTCAATTTTGTTAGTATATTATTGATGTGAATTATTATTCATTTGAGGGTATGATTTAGTAATTTATCATAATTAGTAGCTACTAGTTTATTAGGATATCTCTTTAGGAACGAGTTGGTATGTGATTAAATCATGTGATTTTAATATCAATACTAATGAAAAATTTTATGGTATTATTTTATAATACTCATAAGAACAAAGTGTCTATGGCAATATTAATAATAAAATGTTTTAAATAATAGTGGTAAAATCTAACTTATGTTAGTGTCTACCTAATATATATATTTTAGAATGTGGATTAGTGTATGAATAAATAACATATTTTATAATAATGATATTCATAATATTTAATATGAATAATAATGTGTCTTATTTATGATATATGTACCATAAGCATATGGG
>MU225715.1:437374-465982 GCA_018584345.1 Thuja plicata | reverse complement strand
TGTCAAAGGGGGAGTAGTATAGAATGTGTATATGCGGAGAAGTATATATGTATATATCATAAAGTATTAAGATATACAATCATTTTGAGTAACTTAGCCACATTCCTTTGTTGCCATAAATGACAAATGGGGAGATTGTTGGAAAGTTGACTTCCTGAGGAAGCATGACTTATTTTGTGTTGTCAATCATGGCAACATAGTCATACTTAAGTTCTGTCATGAAAGGAAAATGACTAAGTGTGAAAACAGGGCAGACAGACACATACAAAGATCAGTACATCAGCGCACATGTTAGAGATCACACCAGAGCATGTGTGCTTAGGTATATACTCTATGGTGTATATACATGCTAGATCTAAATGTACAGAGTATGAAACATCAGTATAGAAAAGTTACAGGCAGATTAGTAAACCTGTAGTCCAGGAAATAGAGCATGGAAGCCGACTACAGTTTTGATCAGTGTGAATGATTTTGTAATATAATGGCTAAGAGACTTTAGTTATAAGTTTGTATTAATGTAATTAATGTTGTAGTAAACACGCTTAGGTTGAATTGTTTGGAAGTGTTGTATATTTTTGTTTTAGGGCTGATTAGTGATTTGTTTTGGGTCGCACCTATTCAGATTTGAAGATATAAGTATGTAATGTAAAGATATGTTACAAGTGTTGATTATGATGTAAGAAGAAGTTACAGAGGAACAGTATAATGAATTCAGAAGATGATATATCTCTTTAAAGGAGTAAGAGCATTCGGGCATACACAGAACTGATCAGACAACAATGTCATTACATTAGTTCATTTTTGATATAGTGCATATCAATATTCAGAGGGTTGTAGCCTTCATCTTATTGGGCAGTGAGCCTAGGCAGTGAGCCATACACCCCTAACAGGGTTATTGTAATAGACTCCTAACAGGGTTAGACCTTTAACCAGGTCATTGTACTTAATTTGTAAAGACTACTTCTAACAGGGCAAAGGAACTTTAATAGGTTCATTATACCTAGTACAATATTTGTGGGTACTAATCCCCACTGGAGTTTTCCTCTGATCAAGGTTCTTCGTAATCATATGATGTGTTATGTGTTCTTGTGTTATGTTTCTATGGATGCACATTTGATATATGTTTATTTGGCTAAAATATAATTAATAGAGAAACATTGATTCACCCCCCCTCTCAGTGTTTCTAACAGTTCTAACATTGGTCATGTAGGCCCATAGTGATGGATTTAGTTGTAAGGACCAGTTTCTGCCAGATTTACTCACAATTCTAAGTAGAATTTTGAGAATATTTTTGTTTGATTCCCCATATTTTCTGTTACCTTGAGGGTAATAGATTGAAGAACAATGCTGAGTTATATGGAATTGTGTACAAAGTTCATCAATATCTTTATTCTTGAACAATCCCCCATTGTTTGTTACAATATATGAGGGTATCCCGTACCTATAAATGATGTAGTTCAAAATGAATATGGATATTTGTTTCCCAATGGCTTTGATGATGTATTTATGTCCACTAGAAGATTTGTGATAGATTTGTCCAACAAGTTCAAAGGCCCATTGTTGGAATGACCAAAGTGTGATAAATGGTATCAGTTCTCTGGCTGGAGCATGTATGATATTTCCACGGGTTCCACATTTTTGACATGTTTTAGCCTATAATGGAAAAATATTATATACAATCTGTTCCTATAATTTTCTATTATAGGAAAAAGATTATAGTCTAAAAAGATTATCCATAATCTAGAAATGAGAAACGATCCCTTATTAGGATAGCATTGCGTTATGTAATCATTACTACTAGCTTATGTAGACATGGTCTAGATGGAAAGATTCTTAGGTGTATAGAACATGAAGAATATGATCGCACATTAAAAGAGGTCCATGAAGGTGTGTGTGGATCTCACTCCAACGGTCTCTCATTACCTTAAAATGTAGAGTAAAAGTGGTTTACCATGAATGGGATCCATTAGAATAGGAGGATTTTTTAGATACTCTTTTAATTCATTGAAATTATTCTTGTAGTGCTTGTCCTATTTGAAGGTCACTCCTTTATGCAATAACTTTGTGAAAGGTTGTGCTTTTTCTACTAGTTGAGAGATGAATCTTCATATGGATTGAAGCCTTCCTTGGAGTGTTCTCATTTACCTTATACTTCTGGGTGGTTGCATCTTCATGATTGCTTTCACTTTTGTTGGATCTACTTCAATTCCTTTTGCCGAGACTATGAATCCTAATAGCTTCCCCAATTTGACACCAAATGCACATTTTTTGGGAGTTAGTGTTAATTCAAATTTCTCTATTCTGTCTAATATTTTTCTCAAATCCTCAAAATGAGTTGCTATGCTTCTTGAATTAACTAGGGTATCATCCACGTAGTCCTCCATGTTTTTGTGCATCATGTCATGAAAGATTGTTTTCATAGTCCTTTTATACGTTGCTCCAACATTTTTAGTCCAAATGGCATTACATTCCAACAAAAGGCACCCCATGTGCAAGTAAATTGTATCTTTTCTTGATCTTGAGGCACAATTTTTATCTGATTGTAACCATAGAAACCATCCATAAGTGAGTATATTTCATATCCTTTCATGAGATCTATAATCATGTCACTGTTTGGCAGTGGAAAATTATCTTTCAGACAAGCTTTGTTTAAGACTCTCTGAAATATGTGAGAACTCTTATGGATTTATCTACTTTAGAAATAGGGACTATGTTGGAAATCCATCCTGCATAAGTAATGACTTATGAATCCATCATTCAAAAGTTTTTCCAGTTCTTTTTTCATTAGATATGCAACATGTGGATGTATGTTTATTAGTTTCTGCTCCACAGGTTTTACCCCAGGTGCAATAGAAAAGTGATGCATTATCAACTCTAGGTGTAATCCTGATATGTGAGAGTAAGACCACACAAATTTGATCTTCTTTTATTTGAGGAATTCAGTGAATTGTGTTTTCTCTTCTTCTGATAAGGATTGTGCAATGTGAACCATCTATGGATCTTTAGTTGTCTCAAGCTTAACTGGTTGTGTTGGTTCTATCAATACTGAAGACCTTTCTAGGAAATTCTTAGGAAGAATATCAAGAATCTCATCCTTTGGTGCCTATGAGAGGTTTTCACCATTAGATATGTCTTTTTTTTACTATTTTAGAATCTGATATTGTCACAATGTGGTTTTCACCTTCAATTCTCTTTTTCTTTTAATTTTCATTTTGAGACTAAGAAACTTGATATCCTCCTCTATTATATTTGCACTCCTTTCACTAGTGGAAGAGGTATAAGGTTCAAAATCATTTAGATAGAAAGCCAAGATATATTTATTATGAAATTTTATCATTTTTGAAGGCTTTGATTCACTCCAGTCAATTAATTCAGGGTTTACCAATGATCGAGATTCATAGGATTATAGAGACAACACTGTGTTAGTATAAAGACTATTAATCGGTAAGACAAGTTCTCTTAGGTTAGCTTCTATAGTACTTAGATCATAAAGATTTTGATTGTCATTATTAGTGTCATTGATAGTGTTATGTAAACCTAACTCTAGTGATATAAGGTTTGAGATTTCTCCATCTTCTCTTTCTCTTATCCAATCAAGGGATATTCTTAGTTGAACCATCTCAATTCTTGATCTTGGTCCGATCACATTGTTGGGATTCTGCCTTCTAATACTCTTTGATATTCTTCTTTTCTTATTAAGACTCATGTTTCCGCATTAGTCATACTTGGGATTACTATATCATCCAAACCTATCATAATGTTTGTTATGTTTGTAGTATTAGAACTTTCTCCTCTTTCATATTGATGTGAAAATTGATGGATCACATCTATCTCAATATCCATAGTAACATCACACATCTGATCCCATTCATAATCATTTGAATCTGAGATATTATCTTCAGACGGACCTAGGAATTTAGTTATTTGATGAACTCTATTTTCTATTTGCGGATCAAAGTATGGTAGATCAAGGTCATGTGTGATCGCAACCAATTTCCCCCAATTTGGATGTAGAGTTTCCTGCTATCTTATAGAGGATAACTCTTCAATGATATTTGAGCTGCTTGATTTTTCTTTATTAATTCCTCTTTCTTCTTGTTCTAGATGTGCCCCTTCATTATATTCATCTTCATGTTGGACTTCATGAGGATTACCCACTCCTTTTTCTAATTATTGATCTGATTCTTGGACATATGTTTGTTGTAACAATGGTACATGGTGTTCTGATTGTGTATATGTTTATGTGTACTTCATCTATACCTGAAAATTTGCAAACACAACACTCTATAACTCATTAATTCAATTTTTAGTACCTAATAAATCAATCAAAGCATAAAAATCAAGAGCGAGTTATAGCTTCCTAGTTGGAGAGAGTTTGATCTAAGTATGCTAGTGCTCTCAGAGTATGCTTTAGACCATTGACCATACACTCTAAAATGGAAGTTTAAAATTGAAAAATACATTAAAATACATCTAAGCTAACAAATAAATCCTAAATTGATTGAATCCATTATGAAATTGAAGCATTTTCTAATTATCTAGATTCAAAATTCAATTCTACAGCATAGGCTTAATAATGCAAGATTGTGGCAGATCAAATTAGCTCAAAATTCATTCCTTTTGTGGAGAATAAGGGGAAATGAGTGGTTGAGATTGATTTAATATGAGTGATGATGATTAGACCTTGATTGATCCATGTGAGATGATCCATGTATGTCAGCTCTCATTGGTCCATAAATGGATTTGTCCATTAGTTGTGAGTTTGTGATTTAGGAGATTTTATTATTTTGTTTTAATTAATTACTTTAGCCAAGGGATTTAATGAAATTTATTTAAAATATGCCAATGTAATCAATTATAAATTAATGATAGATCAATAATAAATGATGTTTGATTTGATGGATTTTTTATTATTTTGAAGAATTATGCTAGTAATCGAATAATCAGATTAGCATAATTGGGAGGAAGATCCTAAGTCAAGGGAAATAGGGCCTTTGGTTAGAATAGCCCAATTTAGGGTAATTACAAATACCACTACTTTGGATGAGAAGGATCCAAACAAGAGACCAAAGTAAGTGACACAACACCGTTAGAGATGCTTGGGTAAATGAAATGATTTAGGAACAATCATTGAAAGGTAAAATCAAGAAGTAGACAATCAACTTTGTTTGAATGACCAATATTTAGAAATTTTATGAGTCTTTCATGTTTGAGGAAGTAAACAAAAAATTGATGAGAGAAGACCATGAAAATTGAATATTAGAGTGATGAAGAAAATATTGGAGAGCTCATAGATCTTCCATTAGTGAAAAAATGCATTAAATGCAAATGGTTGTGTAATGTCAAGTATATGATACATGGCATATTAGACAAGTATAAACAAAGTTGGTTCCAAAAAGGGTTCGCATAGAGAGGGCTCCGACCATGATGAAACCTCTGCTCCTATAAAATAAATAAACACCATTTGATTATTTTTGGTTATGGTAACATAGTTTGGTTGGATTTCTCATCAAATGGATGTGAAGAGTGATTTCATCAATAGAGATTTAGAGGAAGATTTTTGCATTTATAAATGATACAATTTTCAAGTTTTATAGAAGGTGTATCTTGTGTGTTGATTGAAGAAAGCCCTAAACTTGGTCATCATATAGAAAAATTTATAGATTCTTGGATGAATAGGGGGTTTAGCAGACATACATCAAAATCTAGGTTATGATTTCATTTTAATGGTTATATTGTAGATACCATCATTATTATAGGAAGTGAGATATATGCTATTAAAACATCTAATCTAATATGAGTACAAATTTTGACTAACTAATTTAACCCTCCTACATTTTTGTCTATGTGTAGAAGTTTGACATGAATGGCAACACTTTTGTCTCACAGACCAAATAACGAGTGGGCTTGATGGATATAAAATGATGAATTGCAAAATCTTATATATATTTATAGAGAAAGCTCTAAATATTTTTGCCAATATTGATTGTTACATAATAAATTATTTTAGGAAAATAGTAGGGAGCTTAATATATGTTACAATCATTAGATCTAATTTGAAAAATGTTGATTTTCAATTCCAAATTCATGTTAGTACCAAAGATAAAACATTGGGTTGTGGAAAAGAGTGTCTTCGGATATGTGAAAATGACACTTACTTTGACATTCCGTGCAATAATAGAAAAACATGTAGGCTATGCGAGTTTACTAGTTCATGTTGGATATGTTCCATGGATGATAGAAAATCCACTTTTGATTTTAGCATTTGCATTGGTGTACTTACATGGACTAGTAAGAAGCAACACATAGTAGTCTTTCATAGAAAAAAAAAAATATATTGAGTAGTGAAAAGAGTTTGCAATACAATTTGGGTTAGGAGATTATTTTTAGACATGAAGATGTCATATATAGAGTTTAAAACTGTACACTATTACAATTAAGGGGTGCTCAAACTTGTTAAGGTTCTAGTTTTCCAAGAAAATATTAAACCCGTGGAAATATATCATCACTTCATCTAAAAAATAATATAAAATTAATCCATTTTCTTGTATTTTCTGATAAAGAACCAAATTGAAAATATTCTTTCCCAAGTCTTCGAGCTTTGACAAATTTACAAAATTTCAAGATCTAAGTTTAATGGAGTTAGTAGATTGACAATTATGGAAATATATTAAAGTAATAAATTATTAATAATGGTTAATTAGTTATTAGTCTTAGGATTTAAAAAATTTGCTTCAAATTTAAGAATAAAGTCATATTTATATGGAATTTTTATACACTAAATTTTGCACCCTTCTAAGCACTTGAGCCTAACAATCTAGTATAACATGGGAATCAATTCTAGGTTGTGGGACTTCTACTAACTGAAGTGAAGCTTCTGGGTTCTAGGCTGGTTCCTCTTGGATAATCACCTTATTTTCTCCTTCAACATGAAAAGTAAACTTGGAAGGAAAAGGGATAGAAGGATAACTGAAGGGAAATGACAAAAAATAAAATTTAACCTACTAGGTGATGCACCGAAGGTAACTTGAATCATAACACAGTGACCAAAACTAGCATGAAAGTCCCTAGCTCTAGCAGAACACAGCTTCCTGAATAGGCTTGCATAAGTATTTTACAAAGAGGTCAGAAATGAAAAGAGGCTATTCAAGGAAAGAAAATATTTCACAAACAATAGCTTTCCCAAGGAAATAGACATAGGCTGTGACTTGAAAAAAAACATTCACTCCAACAAATAGGCATAGGAATAAGACAAAAAGACAAGGGATGAACAAAATCTAAGAGATTATTTAAATTAGATCATCTGCAACAGTGCACAAAGATGCAGAAAGAAAGAAGGCTCAAGAACTCCAAGATTTTCTCTAATGTTAACCACTACATTATGCTTCAAATAAGAGAAATACAAACAAGAAAAAGCTCGAGGACATAGAAAATTTCACAAAAAACCTTTTCATAATCTATAATTCAATGAGAAATTACAAGAAAATAAAAACCTAAGGGCAGAGAGAATGCCACAGAAAATCTTGCATAAGCTAAAAAAACCTCTAGCTAAAAAAGCTTCTAAAACTACTTATATACAACCTCCCCTAGCACACAGGCTCATGAGTCAATCCATCGATTAGTTAGGGAAGAATTAGGGTTACAATAGATTCTCAATAAACAATGCAAAAACCCTAAAACAGTCAAGTCTACTCATCAATGCACTCAGGGAATATATCAGAAGATCATATATAGCCATGAATACATCTCCCATCATCATTAATTCGAGCAAAGAAGTCTACTGATCCATCTACTCTGTCTGCAACTTGAAAGACTATGCCACCACCATGAAACCCTGAGAGTTAGATTTGAATATTTGAATATTTGAACATAAACGGTCACAGGCGACACATATATTCTTATCAATGTCTTAGGAAAAGACTCGGTTTCCTATTTAAAATGCAACCATTGATCTATCCTTATCTTTACCCGGTATCATATCTTGGATCTGATCGAGCCACATGGAGCCTCATCGCACATTGGCAACATAAAAATTATTAACTACTGACCATTAGCGAGTGAGAAAAAAAAAGTGCAACTCCCTTGGTCGCACACTCACGGAGAAAAAATTTCTGTCCTTAGTATTAACTCATCTTTAGACACATTGCAAACATGCATGATACCTCAAAGAGTAAATATATTCATCTTGGTGATCAAGGCTTTACGCCTTCCGTTGGATCTTTATTACTTGCTGTGTTTTTATTTGCCTTTTCAACCCGGGACCCATGACATCATCTATGCCACATGTCATTACGTCTTGATGACTTGAACATTAGATCTTGACCATCTCAGCTTTAAGCCTTTAAGCCGACCATCTGATCAAACTAAACTTGATCGGTCTTTACTTTATTCCTTTTGACTTTAGCCTAGCCCCCCATGGACATGTGTCATTTAGGCTCAATGGATTGATGGATAGATTTCAAGCACTTCGGCTTCAAGTCTTTAATCCAACCATCCGATCAAATTGAACTTGATCAGTCTTTAATAAGCTAAAGACCCCACATAAAGGTGACCCCACCATCCATGTGGTGCAATGACTTAATAGCTTAATGAATAGATCTGGAGAACTTTGTCTTTAAGAAAAAATCCAAGCACACAATCAAAAGAAAATTGATCAATATTCAAGTTGTCTCTACCCTCAGTTGGCTCTACTAGGAACATGTGACATCTTGTCATGCACTTTCCATCCCTGAAAGAATATACCTTGATTCCAGGTGTGTGAATGACAACTGTCGATCTTCATCTTTCCTTTCAATCATGTACTTACAACACTTTTCTGACTGGATGTTTAACCATGTGCAAGTGAGAGATGACCACACATAACCTACAACATAGACCGTATTTCACACTTGCACAACAAAAAATATTAAGTGGTTTAGCTCAGCGAGTGAGTGATAATCATTTTTGATAACCCCATCACTCACTTGCACAGTCAATTTGACATTCCACAAGACCGTCGCGACTGCGCAACCACACAATGATTCATTCACTTTCTCACTCATAGAGTTAAATGAATGTTTAAGAAATACATCATGATTGTGCAACCAAGCATAAAAGGTGACCACTATGGACAACTTAAAACACATGAAGAATTGCAACCTCAAGTGGCAAAAAAGGTAATGAAGGAATATAAAAACCACCAAGGAGTTAGGGTTTAAGAGGCTTCAAGGGTTTTTTTTTCATATGAAGGGTTCAAAAATAGACCTAGAACATGTAGAGAGCCAGGTAAAGGCCAGGAATAGTGTAGAAACATATAAGCTGGGCTCTACCCTTATGGGAGCCTCATTTACTCCACTTGTAGCTAAAATTGCATAGGATAAGAAATTTGGGTAACATTTTTGGTGACTTCTGCTGAATGTCAACTTGCCAGACATATAAAACCAGTGGCCTTATGAAATTCCATTGGGCATAGGAGTCTGCACTTAAGCACACAAAAACTTCTAGGAAGGAAGGAGGATTGAAACCAGGAGGAGGGATAACAAACCAAAATAGGGAAAAGGACTGTACAAGAAAAAACAACAACTGTGCAAAGAACTTTGAGGAAAGCAGGAAAAAATAACCTAGAAAGCGTAATAGAAAGCAAGAAAAAGCGTAATAGAAAGCAAGAAACTTAATTACAAAGCTAGAAAAACCTCAAAACAAGGCTTTAGGTGAAATCCATTAATAGAAATTGGAAAGGCTTTTCCTTCAAGAGTTGATAGCTAAAAAGCATTATGCTCCTTGCACTCAGTGATCACAAATGGACCTCCCCAAAAGGAGTCAAACTTGGTATACCTACCAGGCCTAGATCTAAATTCATCCCATTTGAGGACTATATCCACAAAATTGATGTACCTGTTGATAGGACTTTATTACCATTCCAATCAACAGATGATAATTTGTCACTGGGTATTGACCAACTTCTCCTGTAAGGGTTTTGCAGAGAATAAATTCTCCAGGGCTTCAAGCATCTGAGTGTCGGGTCTCGACGGTGCGGGGAAGCTTAGTTAGGAAAGTCACTATTTTGTTCGGGGGGATAGCTAGTTTTACTCATCTTCTTTCAGGATTTTAGCAATGGGTCAAGGTTTCCTGCAAGCACATTAAGTTTACCAAATAAACAACAAAAGATAGGCCAGAGTTAAGAGTTTGTTACTTCTACTTATAGTTATGCAACATATTCATAACATCAAAAATGCTCCAAAGAACTACATTAAATACTGAATACATACAAAACCAATGATTCATACATATTCAATAGCAAGGGGAAATAAGATCATTAGTCTAAACCAAACATTAGAGCAAAGGACATTAGAAACATACAACACAAAAGGAATATTGCTAACTCGGAGATCAGAACATCAACAACATCATTGCCAGAAACTATTCTTCCTTCTTCATTAACAGAGTGTTCCAGCATCACTGGTGTATATATTAATGGCTCCAAGGGAGCATCTAAGGTACTAAGCACTACTGAGCATTGAGCTCCTGCAACTACTAGAAATGAAATGCTAATAGTATTGGATTGCAAAATCATCAATTTTGCCAACCCTTGTTATGAGGTCAGAATTCTTATTTATACACAGTTTTCCCTAAAACTAACCTAATTTAATTGTGCACTCAACATTAAAATACAATATCCGGTGGCTGGTACTACCTACAGCACTTAAAATCACCTCAAAAGGAGTGGAGGTCTGACAGGATGGAAGATGAAGACAAGAAAGCTAGAAGAAGTGGCATAGAAGAGAGTGTCAGGGTATTAATAAAAGAAATCTGATCCTCTCGGTATTCAAGGAAACATGCCTCATCAATGAAAAATGTGGCTCAGTGTCTTTGAGGAACCAGGTAGTTAATGCTGGAGCAACTCCTCACGAAAATCACCTATTTGAACCATCCCTCCGTCTGACATGCCTTATCAAGATCACCTACCTGCTGATCCCCTTATTAACTGCTTGACAATGTCTAGTCAGCTCTGGGGAACCTAAACACGGGTCATTGAAAGAGTAAAAAACTTTGAATCTAGAATTCTAGAGTCCGGGAGCTTATGCTCAAAGAATAAAGAATTTACAAACTTGAACCCTACTGGTGGAAATCTCCAGAATCTGGAGAACTTTATTGTGCCTTGTACATTTTGAAATCCTCCAAAAGTTGGGGAATTTCCTCTTCATCAATGCCCTTGATGCACGCTTGGTGATATGTGGCTGCCCCCACCTGTTCACCCAAATCTAGGGCATTTCCCTTGAATTCTGCAGCCATCTTTATGGCATCATGGGCCCAGAGAATCATGCAAGATAAGCATGACATCTTTTCTCTATCAAAATCTCCTGGGGAATGGAATCGTGACTCCATTAGCTCATCAAACTTCCCCACAACATAATCTATCAGAGTACACGTATTGGTGCTAAAGGGATCAACTCCTGAAACCCTTGTAACAAATGCCTTGTATAAATTTAAAGAATACTCCACTCTGGGAACTTTGTCCTTTAGGGCTCCTAACATTTGCTTGCTAATCTCTAATTTGAGATCAAGTATGGAATGCTAAACTCAAATAAAATTGAAGGGCTCTTCCCCAAAACTCCCATCTCCATGACGGGTTCCTTCCTGAGGTTCATGAGCTCTCCTAGCTCACTCTTCTAAGCCACATATTGTTTGACTTCTCCCTCCCATATATAAATGGTATTTTTGGCATAGTGTAAAATGTTTCCAGTTGTGTGCAGGTCTGGGAGTGTTGTTACTAGGAAATGCCAGACATTTCCTACCTGCTCAGCTACCCAATCGTCGACCACCTATGCCTTCTTCTTCATGTTCCTTAATGCATCAAGGTCACCTTGTGGAAGCGGTGCTCTGGATGTAGAAGCTACCAGATGAATTTTAGCCAATGGCTATGCTAGCTCTATCAAAAGCCCGACAAGATTTGCATTCTTTTCCTTCTCTTCCTTAAGCCTCTGGGTTTGTTTGTCATAGCAGGCCTTAATTGCCTGACTGACCTCTTTAAGCAGGTCCAAATCATCCTACTTATCCCTCTTCCCTAGAGGCACTTCTCTAACTGTGTATTCTGTAGCACTTAATGCTGCGTCCTCTTTGTTTGGGGGAGATGTCGCAATGACCGCAACTTTTTCTTCGCCCAGACCAGTCCGAATAGAGTGGAGTATCTGGGCCTTCTTCACCTTGGGGAGGCTTTGAATTTGTGCCATCATCGCAGCCAAAGATAGATGAGCTTTTTCCGCCATCGGGGCCTTTCTCTTCTTCACTTCCACCAACCATTGTGGTGGTGGGGGCGGCCTTCCTACTAGGGCCTGATCATTTGGATCTTCTCTAGGGTTCTGTTGTTTGCCCTCGACATTTATAGTCTCATCAAACTTTTTATTTGCATTTTTGGGGCCACCTGCACTATCCACCTTCATGGCATCAATATCCTCTACCTCGGCATTCCCTTCCTTAGCAATACCAATTGAATCAACATTAATATCTTCAAGGTTCTCCCCCTCCTTCTAGTGCCACTGCTATTCTTCATCTTTGGCATCATCTACTAGGACATTTTCCCCCATTGGCTTATCCTTCGGAGGTGGCAAAGGTGTCCAGTCTGGATCTATTTGTAGTACTACAGGGATCACCTTGTTGAATGTCACATTGCCCTGGGTGGGCGGAGGCATCTAGAGCATGACATTTGAGGGTACCGATTGCTCTCGTAGGTGTGGTTCCCTTAGCCAAAGCCAATTTCTCATCTTGCACTTGCCTCTTTTCTATTTTGGTCTCCAGGACCAGGATTTCCTAAACATCTAGGATGTCCACCTATTCTGGTTCCTTTTCTCTTTCTGCCCAGAGTTCTTTCTCTATGGCAACTTCTTTTTTCAGGATCTCCCCTTCAGTGGGGATTCTTTCTTCTTCTTGAGCGACGATCTCCTCTATCTCTTTCCCTATATCCCCTTGTAAATTTATAAGCTCATCTGTCCCAAAGATGTCATCAAAATCATCATGCAGAGTGGAGGTCTCTGGGGGATTCACTGGTTGATTTTCTGGTTCAGGGGAGTCATAGATAATCTATACCTCGGGGGTGTGGGGCATCCCGAGGTCTATTTCTTCCTTTGGCTGAGGAACATTTGTCTTTTTCTTCTTCTTCTTCTTCCTCCTTGTTACTAATGGGGGTTCGACATCCAAAATGGCTATGTGTTCATCTTCCCCTCCTGTCCCTACTGCCCAGACCATAAGTTCTACAAGTGAGGGGGAACCAAAAGGGAGGGCAGGTTCTGCTGTAACATTTGGGATGCCTAGTTGGGTGCTTATGGATTCCTTTATCTGGTGGGATGCTGCCAGATGAAGGTGCAATTGTTCCACAATGGAAATTGTGGATGAGATTTGGGGTTGGGTTCCAACTTTCCTTTTCCCTCTATCCTCACCTTATGCAGATGTTCTGTCCCCAGAAGTGGATCCCTGCAAAAATGGGCCAACTCTTCGACTACTCTTCGGACATACATTCTAAAAATATGCATGACTACATTCAATCACATCATGGGTGATGTCCTCAATTGCTGGGCCTTCCGGGGTGTCCCAGTCCATCGGAGGGAGTGCCATTTTTTCTACTCAATGGGCCTTGTATTGTGGGTCTCCTGTGGACCCGGTGTCTGAAAATTCCTTAGGAAAGGTCTGAAGCTTGAAATGTTTCATCATACCTTGCATCATCTTGATGAAATGTTGATTTTGGACATCAAGATCATCATGGCATTTTTCCCAATAATCTGCAATGTGAGGCTTGTTGGGATCTGACACCCAAGGCAGTGCTAACGCTATCTTATCTAACGGATCAAAATTCTTCTGGTCCAAGTAAAACTCTGCCAGCCCCATACACTTTAGTTCATTGTCAACCTCTTTTGCTGCTGCAAGGCTACAAGTATAGTTCCCATAGGTTATGGGAATGGAATATTGGTGACCTTCTTCAATGCAAAGAAGGCATGTAGATCTAGAACCTATCTTCAATATTCCAAAAAAATTATCCTATCCCCACAATGTTTGGGCAATAGGTAGGATTTCCCAGAGAATCTGGTCACCCAAATGTAGGAGTGTTGTTTAAACTGGATGTAGTAATGGACATAAGTGCTGACCAATGTCATTGCCTCTTCTGAAAGCCAGTATTCGACATCCTGAGTGGGTGTAAGAATGTTTTAGTAAATGAAGGTGTCATTTACTCTGCAAAAATTATGGAAACTGGCCTCCCATTGAATCTATGGGAAATAATCCCATGGAGAATTCTGGCCCTTGCCAGTCCTGAGCTCACTGACAGTGAGTAGTCCCCTGGTTATGGGATGTTGTTGTACTAGTGCCCACAAGACATATGAAGTCATGTAAAATTTGGAGGACCAGGTGATCTTGACGAGCTGGGCATCCACATGATTGGCGATGATAGTTGCCCAATCAAAATTTTGTTTTCTCGAGGTGATGCTGAACAAGAATTAATACATCCATACCAAGAATTACCGAGCATGGGGCTCTCCAAAGACCCTACACAAAGCGATGATCCCCATCTATATGATTTCTTTGAATTCTATCCTTGGGATCTCCAACTTCATCTTTGTGTAATGTTTTCTTGGATTATTAAGCCAATTGGAGTTGAGGTATTAACAGACCACTTGTAAGAGCTTCTCAAATTCATTTAATGCCAGGATCCAGGTGATAACTATAGCATTGGAAAACTGGGGGATCCCTAGTCCCAAAGAAAATGTTGCGGCATCCAGAGACACCATGGGTGTTGGGTAGCCCGATGGAAGAGGAGTGGCAAGCACGATAGCCCAGATGACTATGTTGTAGTGTTCTACCAGTGTGAAAATGATTTTTGGAGCCTACACTAAGCAGGGGAAGTAGGCGGCCTTGAGGATTCTGGAGGTGGCCACATTGAGTGCCATCAGATCTGTGGCCTTGCACTGAATGAACATTATGTTTACTAAGGCCTGCATTTTGGCCCATGCATTGACACTTGTGTTGGTGATTAGCTACAGCTTGGAATCAACCTCTGATCCCAGAATAGCTTCTCCCTTTAGATATTTCATTTTCAATGGGATTTTTTCTAAGGCCTTCTTGGCCTTGGTCCTGACGGCTGCCCTTGTTGAAGTAGTAGGGAGTTTCGGGCTCCCGAGTGGAGAAGATGCTGATGCTTTAGACATGATTGATATGTGGATTTCAGCAACCTATAATACCAGACAACCATTAATATACATAACATAATAGAATTCCAGATTCTGGAGATTTCATCACCGCCTCGCATTTGTCCTGAAAAGGTGTTAGTTTGCATCAAACCCTAAAAATTTATATATAATGAAATTCCTTGGGAATTTGATCTATGCCTGGGGGTTCTGGGGATTCTAGCTCATGCAATAAATGAAATGAAGATAAAAGGGGAACTTGGGACCTGGAGTCTGGAAAATTGACCATTATTGACATGACTAGCAATTGGCCATACTAGGTTGACATGGGGCGTCACGTGGTCATGCAATAAAGGGAGTAATGGTAATAACAATGATAGCTGTCAGAAAATGTGAGGGAATAAATGCCACTTGGGCCAGTTTTGAATACTTGCATGTGCAGGAATTAAACCCACCATTAAGACTGAGCTAACCAAGGAGAGAGAAAACCTGCAAACTCAACCAGGTGAGGTGCCGAGTTTGAGTTTGTAGACACCAGAAGGGCGAGCTTGACAATTTGGGTAAACACAAAAGGGTATGGTGAGCTTGCCACCAAATGAGTCTGAATGATATACATGAATATATAGGGTTCATAGGGTTTCATGCAAACACTTGCCACAGACACTTATGCACAACAGGCCGAAGAGCAATTTGTAGACAAACCTAGGAACAAACCTATTTACAGATAATTTACAAAAAAATGACAATAATTTACATCATGTACACTAGAATACATTGTTTTACAATTGCATAGAGGGAGAAAAACCCTCTAGCAGAGCCATCCCACCAAAGGGAGGCAACAACCAAGAATGAAATGGGAAACCAGAGACAAAAGAAAAGCACAACAAAACCAAAACAAAACTAGAAAGCATGAGGAGAACTAGAAGGGCCTACCTTAAAACACAAGGAATGCAGCAGAATGAGTATAAGAGGTGCTCTACAACTGATCAGCTTCAAATTCCCACAAACACACAACTTCCATTTACTATTAAGAACGGTTTAAGCTCTGAGAACAAATCACACTTAGTCACTGCTAAAATCACTCTAATCACCTTGAATCTCCCTGGGTAATTTGTTCACGGTAAATGTAATAATAACTGGTGAAACTTATTTATACCCTTAGGGTAAAAACATCCCTCTCTCCTTCTACAAATCCTGAGAAAGGCAATCCTTTGGACTCCAGGCCTAGGGATCCCATGCAACCGCACCCTCTAATAAAAGAGGAAGTGGTGACATAGGATTCTAGAGTCTAGGATCCGGCTGGAACAAAGAAGACAAACACTTTGGGATTGGGTCCCGGAGGAAGAGAAACCAAAAAGGAAAGGAAAACACCAACCTCGCAGAGGCAAATGTTGGAGAGAAACAAAAGGAAGAGAAACAAAGTAAAAGAAAAAAGGGGGACCCAACATTTTTCCCACAAAATTTAGGGACGGATATGCAGGGTATAACAAATGGTGACTCACTAGGATGAATGGCTTAATGCATTTGAGAACTACAAAATCTTTGGTTAGCAAAACTAGAACTCACATTTACCTAGAGTATCCTTCTTGCAAATGGATGAGGTGTCTGAGAAAATCTGACTCATCATTGATTAAATCCTTTGGTCTTTCATTAGCTATGTAGTGTGTGATTTGAAAGAAAATCAAGCCGATGATTTCTGGGAGAAGAAGAGAGGGGGCACTAAATGCATCAAACCAAAATCATCACATTTTGCATGATCCCCCAGATCCCAGAATTCTCTATTCTTAAGTTCTTTTCTTTTTTCTTTTGAAGATGGGAAGGCGGTACTTCTTTCACCTTGAACCTTAAGCTTAGCTATTTTTTACGGTGGTACTTCTTTCACCTTGGCATCCGATTTAATTTTCTAAATAGGAGAGACATTCTGGACCCAGGATATTTTTATGATTTTCAGACTTGGCCAGTCAATTAGTGCCACCGATCTGCTCTCAAGGACCATGCGATTAATTGCTTCTTTGAATTTCTGTTAACCAATGTCCAGACTTTCAATATATGAATCTGATGAAGATTACCCATAACCTTTTACCATACGCGCAAAATAACTCCAAAGTGTAGATAAATTCCACCATGCTAACAATAGATTCTAGACTTCCCAAAATGCACAAGGTACCATTCCAGGGACTAGATGTCATGCAAATCATACCTGTCTACAAGAAGAAGGAAACACACCGAGAACCCAAAAGACAAGACACAAACCAAAAGAAAGAAAATAAAAAAGAAAAAGGAAAGAGGGCAACCCCGAAGGACTACAAATAACTATTTACAAGAACAAGGCACTCCCAAGGAGCACCGGGGAAAGATATTTAAAAGCGGGAAAACTTTACGTATAATACAACTTCAGGAAAACTTACCACCTTCCTCATTCAAATTAGTGCTTGAGGAACTATCCATTAATAGGAAATGGGATGGTTTCTTTGGTCATAGTATTGAGGTGATAAGTATTAGCCCCGTAGATCTCAAAAATCAGATATGGTCCGAGCTAGAGCCTTTGAAATTTGGCATGCTTTCCTCTCTTCTCCCGGGTGTTGTCCCACAGGAGGACCAGGTCTGAAATATGAAAGGCTTTATATTGGGCTCTCTGATCAAACCATCATTTAACTACTGCTTGATGACACACAAAAATTTTTAGTGCTGCGTCTCTTTGTTCCTCCATCCTCACCAGGTTTAGGAGCCAAACTTCCACAATGTTGTCCCGGTTGTTAAATTCCTGCATAAACTATTAAACCATTATTTGTAATTTGATAGGGAACATAATATTTTTCCCATAAACCAAATGAAATGGGGAAGTACCTAGGGCTTCCTTGATGCTAATACGATCCACCCAAAGAGAGAATCTAAGATTTTTGTGCTAGCCCCAGGGGTTCTATTCTAACAAGTGTTTGATCACCTCCAACAGATTTTTATTAGTCGATTCAGCCACACCATTACCCTGGGGGTAATAGTTGCTGGAGAACTTCAAGGTGATAATCCTCTCATAGGTCCATTCAAGTAACTACACCAAAGAAAATGCCAGACTATTGTCACACACTATAATGAAAGGCTTTCCGAATCTAGTGACTATGTTTTCTTCCAAGAATTTAATAACTACATATGCCATGTTTTTTTTGCATGGAATTGCCTTAGACCACCGGGTGTAGTAATTGGTCACTGTCAAAATATACTGGTGGTTTGCAGATGAGTTGGGGTTGATTTCCTTGATAAAATTGAATGCCTATTGGGTGAAGGGTCAAACTTCAAAGACCGGCTGCAAAGGCATTACCGGGTTTTTCTCATGATGGGCTATAGTTTGACAAGTGTGGTACTTCCTCACGTGAGTGTAGCCATCTTTAAAGATGAAGGGCCAATAGTATCTAGCCTAGAGAATCTGGTGGGTAGTGGAATCAGGTTAGCCATGCCCAGTTCCAAACTTCCCATGGAATTCTTCTATCATTTTGGCATCTTGGTCCCTGTCTATGCACCGGAGGTAAATTCCCTCATAGTTCCTGTGAAAAAATGTTCCATTTTTAATCATGAAGTGTGCTCTTTTCAGCCACAGGGTGCAAATTTTGTTTGGGGGAAGCCCCTTCAAGCATCTATTGTTGAGAAATAGGTATACCAGGTTGGTATACCATGGGTCCTGAGTGACGGACTCCATTTTATAAGTTTGGCATTCAATGTTTGGAGTTACTTCCGCCATTGCTTTGCATAGTCCTTGGCCGAGGACTTTCTTCATTGGTTGCATTTCTAGATCATAATCTTGGAGGATGGCCATCCATTTCCCTTGGAATTCACCCATTTCACTTAGCAATAGTAAAGATTTAATTTCCTGGTCCGGGATGATAACATGCACTTTTCTTCAGAGAATATAGTGCCAGAATTTCTTCACAGCCCGAACTAGAGAAAAACCCTTCTTTTCAAAGGGTGAATATCAGACTTCAATGTTTTTGAAGGGGGAGCTCATGAAATCAATGAGTCTTTCTTCCCCCTCAACTTTCTAGGTTAGGACTGCTACTGCCGAATGCGGTGAAGCGAGGAGTATATGTAGAATGGGAGGGAATAATCTAGACTTGCTAGGATTGGTGCCTCCACTATGGTTTTCTTGATTTGAGAAAACACTCACTTCGCTTTGGGGCTCCACTCAATATTTGTATATGTTTTCATCATGTCATTGAGTGGTTTAACTATCTTGACAAATCTAGTGATGAACCACTGGACAAAGTTTAGCTTTTTGAAGAAATATCTCATCTCCTTTTTTTACTGCCGAGCATCTGTAGATTCAATAGTGCTTTAACTCTCTCAGGGTCAATGGATATCCCCTTCTCAGAGATGATATGACTGAATAGGTTCCCTTTAGTGACCTTGAATATGCATTTCTTAGGGTTGAGGGAAATCTGTGTTTTAATTAGTGCACCTGTTATCTGCAACACGACACTTCAATAGATCATTATATTAGTAGAAAAACATAAAAAGAAAGGGTTTCAAGCTAAACACTAAAACTGATGTATTGCTTCCTATCTAGGAGGAGTTTGAAAAATGCAATAATCATGTCCTTATATTATGCACAAATTAGTGACATATACAACCTAAGAATGGAAGATTTGAATCAAAAGTAATCTAAATGCTCACTAAACATGCATATTAGCTCTAAAAAATATGATAATAACAATTCAGAATATTAAATCTAAGATGCAATATGGATTCACAAGTAATCTAAACATCATAACAATGCTTTCAATTTCTAAAAATTAAGGCCATTTGAGCTCAAAAACTCATTCTATTTATAGAAGAAAAGAGGAGAGAGAGGGGGGCCAAGGGTCATTAATGGAGGTGCAAAAATAATTAATGAGGTGTAAGAGGCATTAATACCAAAGGTGTTAATGAGGCATGGGCTTGAGGAATCTCCATTAATAATGCATTAATGAGAGAAATTAAGAGGCATGTTGAGGGGTGTAAGTCCAAGCTTGAGAAGGTGGACTTAGAGGGAGTCAAGCTTGAGAAAGTTGACTTTCTCAAGTGGGTTGAATTCCTAATCATAAAATTAGGAATGTGACAACATTAGGAAGTGGGTTAGGATATGATTTAGATTAGTAGTAGGCTTAGCATGGGGGGAATAGGTTGGGATGAGTTTGAACCCAAGGTTAAGGTGGTTGAGATAGGTTAGGTTAGGGTTAAGGGGAATATTAATGAAATGAATTATAATTAATATATTCATCCAAAAATAAGATAATTAATTATTTAAGCTTTTAATTGCTTTTTAATAATCAATAGGACTATAGACAATTAATTAGAATAATTTAGGCTAGGGGATAGGCTTTTACAAGTGATTTAGATATAAATAGGATTTTATTTAATTCCTTTTAAATTAATTAATTTAGCCATGTTTGATTTGAATTGATTTGGATGATTGGATTGGCTAAGGTGATTAATAAAATTTAGTGATTAAATCACTTAGGAGATTAAATCTGATTTGAATGAATTATGCCAGCCGATTGAAGAGTTGTCTGGACATAATTGGGGGTATGATCACACTTAGGGAAAATAGGGTCTATAGTAAGAGCAAATCAAATTAGGGTGGTTACATTTGCCCCTCTTTGAATAGATGTGCAAGAAGCGTATCGATTTAAAGAATTTTTTTTTGATGTTGACTTCAAAAAGTTTGAGAATTCCGGTCATGATCAAACAAAATACCTGATGAGATCAGTCTCGCACTTGATTGAACAAAACTAATAGAATTGACTTTGAACTTGATCGAACAAAGGTCAATAAGAAAAGAACTTAAAGAAACCAATTCTAAACTTGGTTGTCATCCAAAGATTAATAATACTGACTCTGAACTTGGTTGTCATCCAAAAGTTAGTATGAAGCTGCCAGGAGCTTTTAATAAGAATCTAAGAAAAAGTAGACATAGGATATCCAGCTTGTGAGAATTGAAGCCTTCAATCCAACAGTTCTGATTTAGTCAGGGAATCGTCATGCCTTTTAGTTTTTTTGATAACGAAGTCATTTTAATGCTGTTTTGAGAAAAAATTTGATTAAATATAGTGTGATCATGCTCCCTTAGGAATGAAATCGAAGGAAATAAATAAAATTCCTCTGTTGAAAAAATGTATTACTTGCAAGAGCAGATAGGCCAAGAAAGAATGGATTAAAAGAAGGGAAGAAATGAGGGTGTGTTAAGAGTAAACACATGGGTACTGAGTTAATTACATAGAAATGTGAGTGGTGAGACTGATAAAATGATGCCAGACCAAGATTTTTGAAGAAATATGCAATTTTAATTTTATAGAACCTGGAAAACTAAATTTTGGAACAGACTGAGCGATTCTGTATTTTCAAGTGCGGTTGCAAAAGTGGTACTGTACTATGCAAAATGGCATAGGCACCTTCGATTTGGTTCCCAATTGATCAAAAGAGAATAGAAATGGAATTTGAGTTGCCTGGGAGGAGTTTCAGAACTCCTAAATAGCTCAAAAAGTCCAATATATATCTCAAAAATCACTTTTTTTACTATTCATTTTCACTTTCATCGTTGGCAATTCAGTGAAATTTACAGAGAAGATGGTGGTCCCCATGCACAGGCATCATTTCAATCTTAGTCATCAATATCAGCATCCAACTGACTACCCACCTCTGGTAAGTACCTAAAAATCTACCTTTTAAAATTTCTAGTTTCCAATTTTATGTATTTTTATGCAAGATATGGTCATTTTAGTCCTGCATCACATCTGGTCTTTTGCATTGCACCTGGTCAATCCTATGCCATTTCTAGTGTTTGACCAAATTGATGGGTCGTATCTAGTATTTTCTGGATTGCACCCTACTAAATTATTTCAGGTTAAATTTGTTTGAATTTGACCATGTTTCGCACCCTGTCAAAACAGGGTTGCACGTGGCATCCAGTGTCACATCCTATAAAAATAGGGTTGCATCCCGGATGCCCCATCACATCCCAAAAATTGGGGATTGCATCCAGTAAAGAGAATCACACCCCATAAAAATAGGGTCATTTCTAATTTTTAACACAATTACCTTCTCATTTTGACTGGTTTTCTTTTGCTGACCATGAAAACACTTAGCTAATAGGTTGTCCTTGTAACTTTCTTAGATAGATCACTGATTCTAAACATTTTTGTAACAAATATCTTTTTGTTTTGTTTTTTTGAATAGTTCCCCTTTGAGGTGGTTTCATTCCAGAGTCCATATCCTGGCTGAGTGCTTGGTTTGTTACATCGGTTGACTGTGAACGAGCGAGAGTTAGTGGCTCGTGTCGGTCTAGCTGCATTGGGAGATTTACCTGACATTAGGGTAAATTGGGGGTTGTTGTCTGCTCTTACCAAGAGATGGAATCCAGAGCACAACACCTTCCATCTCCCTACTGGAGGGATGACTATTATACTAGAGGACATGTGACGGATCCTGAGAGTACCAGTGATGGGCCAAGAGGTCCAGTTTGATTCTACTTCTGCGACATCCATTGTGACTACCTGAGAATTCTTTCAGGATGATAGCATTGCGCAGTGATATCTGACATGGGATTACATGTGTGATCACTATGATAGTCTTCCTATATACTTGGCTGGTTTGATCGAAGGCGTCCTTATGCCCGACTGAGGTCAATACAAATTTATGGTCAGCTGGGTTGACATGTTGGAGCAGATGGTCGTGGCTAGACGGAGATTTGCATAGGGTAGCTGCATATTGACATATGTATAGAGATCTTCATGAGATAGTGTACCATCATACTCAGAGCATGACAGTGGGTATATTAGTTCTTCAGATTTGGGCCTGGGAGCACATCCCTATTACACGACCGATAGTTGATAAATAGCGGGCACCAGAGTAGCCCTATGTATTCATGTACACTAGTTGGATTCAACAGCCCCATCAGGGCAAGGTAGAGTCCTAGCACCCATATTAGATGATGTTACTGTAGTGATATGGTGATCATACCTCAATTGTGAGGAGTTGGTATCAGACAGGTGGCAAAAGCCATATTTCTTCCGGAGTAGGTACCTCATTCACAGGACCAAATATGTTATTGAGAGGTTTGTAGTGACACAAGTACTATGAAAGTATGGGAGATTACAGCGCCGTTGTTAGGACTTGATAGTATATGCGCTGATTCATGATGAGATGCCATTATGGGGATGACAGTTGGGATATGAGACTGCATAGAGGGCTATCACAGAGATGGTGGCCGTGCCATGGGATATTCAGATGGATGTAGCTGATGCAGGATGTTCTGTAGGATATCTTGCAGAGATGAGACAATACCCGGAGCCTCAGTTCATAGATCTAGCATAGGTGGTCCATCAGATAGAGGACCCATTAGACTATGATCCTTGAGAGGATCATCGAGTTAGAGGCTGAGGAGGAGCCCAGAGAGATAGAGGTACTGGTGGTAGAGATGATCGTAGACATGGAGAGAGGGATGGAGGTAGAGATGGTTGATGACCTCCTCCAGATGATAATGATGATGGCGGAGAGGATAGGGGTGGAGGAGCCATAGGTGGGATTGGAGAGGTGGTGACTGGTAGTGGAGAGGGTTGGCGCACCCGATTTAGATTTGTTGCAGTAGCAACCACATGACAGATCACAAGATAGGCCCTTAGGGCATGATTATGGTAGGGGTTCGAGAAGGGACAGAGATCCCTTATCTCAGTGTGATCAAGAGTGAGAGAAGATCATGGTGAGTATTACGACATTAGAGGCCAGACTCATGATAGCAGATGCACTGTTGGCAGATAGAGATGCACAACTTGAGTGGTTTAGAGCAGAGTGAGATACGCAGCTGGAGAGACTTAGAGTTGAGAGAGATACTTAGGCTCGTACTGCTATTCACCAGGGATAGAGAGCCACCTATTATTATGCCCTTTATCATGTGGCAATGCCAGAGGGGCAGAGAGCTGTGTCCTTTTCATAGTTGGCCCAGCAGTCAGAGGGGGCCATGCCACCACCAATAGTTCCATTTGTACCCCCTCCTCCTCCTCCAGATCAGGGAGAGGAGGGAGTCAGAGTCGATGTTGTATCTTGTCATATATTTATATTGCATATCTGGATCCATCTGAGATCATTCTTTTGTATGATGACACTTTGTACATGTATATCTGATTCATCCTGACATTATGATATTCTAATACTCTTTGTGTAGACATGTGCCATATTTTTGACCTGTACCATGATTATATATATATGATGAAATAGTTTCTGATTCTGATATGTTTCATGAGTTCTCTTTGCTTTGATAGATGTTTGTGCACATGTGATTAGATTTATCTTGGTCTCATGATGAGTTAGATTTTTAGATGATGACATCATTTATGTATTTGGATTTATCACTGATATAAATGTGTTTCAAATGATACTATATGAATATGCAAATGTATGTTTCATATTTTTTCATATGCAAGTAAAATGTATGGATGCACTTAGGATGTAGAAATAAATGCAATGAATAAATGCTTTATTTTTTTGTATTTTTCTTCTGTCTCATTTTATGAATGCAAAATGTATGCTATGGATGTGAAACGATATGAATATCAATAATATTTAATTGATGTAATTAACTTGGATTTAGAAGAAAATTTGAAATCATTTTGAGCTCAAAAGTCCTTATGCTTTTATTTATTTTTAGAAGAAAATGAATCATGTAATCTCTAAATGCATCTACATGCAGACTCTTAGGACTTGTCATTGATTTTTAGATATCGTACCATTTTTATCATCATTGGACTCTTTTTGAAACAAATACCACCTGATAGTACAACCATCACTAATACCCACTGATATTATGAAAGTATGAATACTATTTTTATTGGATGAAATGTCAAAAATAGACTTAGGCATCAAGGCATAGAAGCCAGGATAACAAATTAGTCACCTTCCTTTTATTATATCAAAATCTGTGTAAGGTAAGATATTGGACCTTCAATGACCTTGAAAATTCATATCCTTGGGTAAATTATGCTTCGTATACTTTAGTGAGAATCTGAGTTGAGAAAACAGACAAGAAAATTGTTGCAATCTCATCGTAGTTTATACGTAACAAAGATCGAGATATATGTGTCTATCCACTCATGGTGGCAGCTCTTACCATAAACATCTAAGTTAGGTGAAGTTTTTAGGATCATTTGGAACAATCACCATACACAAAAAACCAAGAAAACATTATGCCCTTGTCCTTGCGATTCTTTGTCTTTGCATTGACTTCATGGAGTAACTCGAAATCCATAACAACTATCAATTATGAATGAATCAAATAAAATTCATAATTGCTTAGATGCCCCTAGTTAAAACATCATCAGTACATAAAAGAGTTATAATCAAACCAAGATCAAACCGTGTTTAAGTAGTATTGAGAAATACTACTGATTCATCTTTCAAGCACAGTAGAGATTCATCAATCAAAAGTTGGTATCGTAAGCAATATGTATTCCATGTCTGTGTATAACATTGTTCCTGTTTGCAATCCAATGTAGGTCTTAGGACCATCATTTATGTTAGTACAATTTTTGTGTCATCCTTGTTTCGTGAAAAGGCCATTTTGGTGCAAGTATAAAGAAGCATTGGGTCAAAAAACAAACCATCCTATGATGACCTAGCAGACGCAACCTATCATGCTAGCAAAGATTCCCCCAGTGCGAAATGACTTGTTCCTAAGACAAAAATGCAGACAAATCCCAAGCAAGGATAATATTTTTGTGAGGAAACAAAGGAAACTCATAGCACAGGTGTAATTGTGAAGGCCTAGTATCAACAATGCATTGATAGATAAAGCGCAAAATACAAGTGACATCTGATTGCCAGGTTTTCACCACTTGGAAAAAAATTTCATTCCTTTTGCTACCAGGATGCCTATTTTACAAGGTTGTCATCAAGGCACTTTTCTCTTTTTCAAAATTTTTTGCTATGTTTTCTTTTTTGAATGTTTTTGTAGTATCAAGGTGCTTGTTTTCCAGGTTTTCACCAAGTATACCTTTCTTTAGGGATTTTTCCACTATTTTTGGATTTCTTCAGGATCAATTTTATGATTTTTTTGGTATTTTCTGATTTTTTCACTACATAGGCTCTGCTAGTCTGACATTAAGCGTAGAATAGCTTTACATGTAGAGTATTGATAGGATCTGGAAGAAAATATCCCTTAGGTGTAGCTAGTTGATACACTCTAGTCCCAAAAGTTGCAATAATAATATAAGGTCCCAGCCAGTTTGGTTCAAACTTTCCTTTTTGTTCTCTCTTAGGCAGGTTTTTAGGACTCTCCTTTAGGACGAGGTCCCCCACTTGAAATTTCCATGGTTTGAATTTTTTATTGTACCTTTTGGACATTTGTTCTTGGTACACCTTTAGATGATGAAACACCTGTTGCCTGTGTTCACCAAGTAAGTCCAAAGAATTCACCCTATCAATGTGATATTGCTCATCAGTAGCAAGACCTTGTGAAGATATGTGTGTTGGTGTTCCTAAATTTGGAACAAATTTGGAGTGACCATGTTAAATTTTTTAGTTGAGCAAAGTACCCTTGAAAATTGTGTGAGAAGGATCAGTTCGAGTGATTGAAAAAGATGCCCGAATGATTTTCATGAGGTACAAATTGGGAAAAGGATTCAATGCCTTTCATTTGACATATGCAGTGGGTCCTAGCTCCTGATTTCCAATTTTGACACGTTTATGAACTAGTCATTTTGAGGGGGTCACCTAATTCTGCATTTTGCTACAGTGTCATTTTGCTGTCCGGGGCCTAGTTTGCTTTTGAATATCTTGCAGCCTGTTATGTGTCATGACCCACCACTTTGGGGATATTGAGTATGTGTGTCAGAGAACCTAACTTTCGAATCACAAGTCATTTTGATATGTTCTGACTAGATTTCAAATCCCTCAAAGTTGGCAGTTTACTATTGTCATGCATTGTGCAATTGATCAGATTTTTGAATAGCCCAGTTTGACACATTATAAATTTTGACCAGTTGCTTCAATCGAGAAAGTACCTTTTGTACTATGTTCCAGTGGTCACACACTCCATATTTTCCATTCTACAGATCTTTATGAAATCAGATGACAAGTTTTCAAGAACCATTCTGATAGTGATTAATTCTGATTTCCTGTGTTTTCAAGTGCAGAATTGGTAAGTTGACCACTTTGAGGTTTTGAAAATGTGTACTCGGGTGAACATTTTGGATAATTGAGTTGTCCCTCGTATTGAAAGCATAGGACTGCACCTATTTGAAGACTTACAGACTCCTACCAATCCATTTATCCACTTTGCCAGAGCCTTTCCAATTCCAATTTATACAAGTTTCTCTGAAAATACTGAATCCAAAATTAAATGGAATACTTTGTGGTTTCATTATTTTCACCCAGTTTGAGGTCAGACATAATTGAATATGGAATTGCATTATAGGCCTAGGAATGAACTCATTTGAAGATTCCCAAACTTTGACCAATCCGGTAGATCACTTTTCTTTGCCGATTCCAAACCAAATTTCTATATATCTGTTGTGTTTTGGTTCAGAAAGTGTTTAGGGTACTAACTTTGCAGATTGGTATCAATTCAGAAGTTTGTTTTAAGAACAAGATAATTGAGGGGTCATGTTCTACATATGACATTCAATCAGGCTCTAGAGGTTGAGTCTCTGAAAGATCTTTTTGATGACCCTATGAATTCAGTTTCAGAGGCATTTTATTCAGTTTGCAGTGCAAGGCAGAATTAAGTTTTTAGAGTGGCCATTTTGCAAGAGTGATATCTTTCTATCTGAAAGATATTTTCAGGGTCCAATTATGGGAACATCCTCATTGCATAAGAATTTACTATTTGACCTAATGGTGAAATTTCAGAGCTTGTTTCAATGTTTTTGCAATGGTCGATCTGAAAGGGATTTATGTTGTTTCCGCATTTGTACCTATGTAGTTTTCTAGAAAGCTAAGTTTGCACTGTTATATCTAGTGCCTGAAGACGAATCTGAAGGAGCCCTTTCACATGCATAGTCATTATACATCAATGACTCATTTTTCTGAATGCCAAGGTCATGATTACTTGTTTCAGCCAAGTTTTAAGACCATTTCCAGAGTCCTGTTGTGATTTTGGCTGGTTGCATGTTAAATATTTTCAGAGCTTGATTACTTTTGAGGAATTTTTATCATCTCATTTTCTACATGGCATCAGTTTAAAAGAGGAGGGGAGTGTTCGACTTGATGGTCTTTTCAACATAGTATCTTTTGATCTTGTACCAAGGCCGCAATAAACTCTTATGGACAGTGAATTTTAAGATTGTTATTGCAGAGGAATCACTCTACTTGAAAATTGTAAAGCATCCAAATATTGCTATGTGAGTGACATTAGAACTACTCCAAACTTAGCATACAGATTTCATATGTGCAATGGGTTTCTATTTCACTTACAAGTATAAGAGACTCCATACAAACAACA
>MU225715.1:403708-419549 GCA_018584345.1 Thuja plicata | reverse complement strand
ACTTAATAATAAAACTTGGGGATTACATTAAATACAAGATTAGTTAGCATGTTGAGCGTCCGGGGTCCAGAGTGACCAGACCAGGGTAAACTCAACTAGATGATGCTTGAGGGTCTGAGGTCCATAGAGACCAATCCCGGGTAACTCAAGTATGTGACCATATGATGAAACTCCCATAGCATGTAGCCTAAGTCTCCTCCATAGGTCTTGTTGTGCCTTTTATGGTTGTTTATGACATTTGGCTTCTTTGGTTTCAGTATATGGTTTGCGTTGGTGTTTTGGATATCTTATGTATGTTACTTTATCTGCAGATGATGTGCCTTGTTTGATCTTGGTTTTTCAGTTGTCTTGATCTTTCCATCCTTATGCTTTTGCTTTAGTCTTTCTTGTTGTGATCAGAAAGCTTCTAGGATCTTCCTATGTGTTCTTTATGATGGCTTGAATACCTTTGATTGCCTTCATGTTGTATATCCATGTGTGTGGGCCTGTTATTATCTCCTCAGCACGATGGGAGTGGACCTTTGGTTCCACGCAGTCAGGTGGTAGTGATTCTTAATACCATTGAGATCCGACGGTTCTTATTCTTGCTTGGATGATCCTTGTTGCAGTTATGTCTTCTGATTATTTTTGGAGACTTGTACAGTTTCATGAGTTGTATCATGTGTATTCTTCATGTTTATCTTAGGAGGTTTTGATCTTATCATATCAGTTGTAATCTTGTAATAGTGTATCAGATGTGATACCTGTATTAGTATTGGTATCATAATTGTATTAGGGTGATTACTACATACCCTGCGACATGTGCAGAGGATGTGAGTTATGAGATGTATATTATTGAATTCATTTGATGTATCCTTTGTGTTAGTTCTTTATAGTTGTTATTCATAGATTATCTTGCTTAAGTGATTCTACGTCAAGGAACCCTCGAGGATTGTTATCTGTGTATGAGTTATTCTTATGTATATGTCATGTATCTCATTGCATTGCTTCTGCATTGTTATCATTATTGTTTGTAAACATAAAAAAAAATTATCCTGTTAACTCAGTGTCAAGTTTAGGTTAGTTCTCTTAGGTTCCCTAGCGGGGCATTACATGGTGCCTCTGAGAGGTTTTCACCATCAGATACATCTTTTGTTTTTACTATTTTAGAATCTGATACTACCACAATGTGGTTTTCACCGTCAGTTCTTTTCTTCTTTTTATTTTTCAATTTTTGACTAAGAAAATTGATATCCTCCTGTGACATGTTCACACTCCTTGCATTGGTGGAAGAAGGGTAAGGTTCACAAGAATTTAGATAGAAATCCAAAGTGTAGTCATTAGGGAAGTCAAGGATAGGAGTAGAATCTATCTTAGTCTAATCAATTAGATCTGGGTTTATCAAAGACAAGGAGTTAGATTTTGGGAAGGACAACATTGCGTTAGCATCAAGACTATTAACTGACATGACATGCTCAGTTAGGTTAATCTCTTCGATGTTTAGATCAATAAGAGTTAGCTCATAATTATAGAAGTCTTTGTTAGTTATATGTGGACCGAGCTCTAGTGAATCATTAGTGGAGTATTATTATTCCTCATCTCTTTGTAGGAGGAAGCTCCTAGCTTGTTGCCTCTAAATTTCTTCTAGACCTAGGAGAAAACCAATCTCTTCATCAATGATTGGGGGAAGAAATTCCTCCTCTACTTCAGGAATATCAAAACTGTTAGGAGTGGTGTTAGAATGTTCTTAGTGTACTGATGGGGTTGTGAACATGTGAATCACATCTATCTTAATGCCCTCAGTGGCAATAGATAGTTCATCCTACTCATAATCATGTGAGTTGGTTACTTTGTCATCAGACCTATTTAAGAATTTAGTAATAGTTATCTGATGTACCCTATTAGCCACTTGTAGATCAAAGTGTGTTAAATCAAGAACATGTGAAACTATGACTAACTGCCCCCAGTTAGGATGTGAATCATGTTGTTGAGGTGTGTTTTCAGTAGCTGTTGCGACCAATGGTACTACTAGATTGTCTTCTGTTGTTTTGTCTACCTCTTGAATAGGAATTTTTGCTAACAAAGGCATGCGAAGGTCTTGTGGTACTTCAAAGCTTGGTACATAGCGCTATCCTTAATATTTAGGATTCTTCATACCAACATGTAATAATCTTTCATAGGACCATTGTTCTAGTTCTTTTTCTTAGGTTTCATCACTCCCTTTGTCAAAAACTAGGCTATCCCTTGAAGAAGGGTCTACAAAGTTATTATTGAAACCTAGCCCTGTTTTATCTTTGGTGTCCCTGAATTCCATGTGGACAGGTTCAATAAGTCCTTTTCCTTTGTCTCCTAAAGGACCTTTTCCTTTATATCCCATTTTCTTAAGTAGGTCATATCCTTTACCATACTTTTTTCAGGGATATTTCCACATGTTTTACCTCAGCTTCCTTTGGTTCTCCCTTGTAAAGATAGGCCAAGACTACATGTTCTTCTGTGTTATCTAAAGAAGATGTGGATGCCTTAACCATGCCAGTTGCTTTGTGGATTTCTGGCATTTGAGATGTAGCAGGTGTGAATGATGAGGAAGGTTTTCCATAGGATCTAGGTGATACTAGAAGTTTTGTTAATGAAGGGGTCATGTCCAGCTTGTATTCTCCCATACCCATTTTTTCAAGTTTTAAGGTTTTTCCAAAGCTTTTCATAACCATGTCTTTGGTAGTCTCAAGAGAAACCTCATCCATAGCTTCCTTGTTATGCGAAACCATACTACCTGCCTTAATATTGTTGCAAGTATAATTGGCATCTACAAGAATTGTCACTTCCACCCCATTATGTGGGAACTTGATACATTGGTGGAAGGTAGACGACACAACTTGCATTTTGTGGATTCAAGGTCTCCCTAATAGTATGTTGTAAGCCAAGGGTAGATCTAGAACTTTGCATATGATATTCCTTTCAACTGGCTCGACTCTGATGGGTAGAACAATAAGACCTTTAGAGGATCTTTCCTCCTCATCATAAGCTTTGATAGTGATTTTGCTTCTAGAATCAATGGTCTATTTTGAGAGACCAAGTTCCCTGATTAGATTAAGGGTACAAATATTCAATCCTGTGCCTCCATCTATCATTACGCATCTAACATGAGATTTATGAATGATGAATTCAATATGAAGGGGTTGATTATGCGGATGGGTCAATGATTTATCATCCTCTTCAGAAAAGGAGATATAATGTAGTGCTGAGATGTGATTAACCATTGCTTGGAATTTGTCTATATCAAGGTCCTTTGGGACATTTGTGGCATGTAGGGCTTGTTCAAGAATTTCCCTATGCACTGTGGAGATTTTAAGCAACTTAGCAGAGGTTCGTTGCAATTGATCCACTAGGTTGTATTTTGTTGCAGGAGTAGTAACTATTTGTTTTGCTGCTGCTGGTACTTTGGAAGTTGTTGCTGGTTTTGATGAGGAATTAGGTCCTTTGATTGTGACTTGTTCTTGACTTTGGGTCACCGAATTTGATTGGGAAGATGTGTTTTGAAAACCTTTGATAGTGACCATATTAATTGATTCATTTTTAATGTCCAACATGTTAATCACATTATCATTTTTAGAGTAGGCATAGTTCACTTATTTTCCTTTTCCTTTAGAGGCTTCCCCTTTCTCATAGTTAGGGAATGGTTTGTTAAATGCTGTATGATATTTGTTAGTGGTGTGTCCTTCCACTTGGATCTTTCCTCTTTCGATAAGGTCTTGGATAACATGTTTGAGTTTAAGATAGTTATTAGTCTCGTGTCCTTTGTTCTTGTGAAAGACACAGTAAGAATTGTCATCCCACCACCTTGGTTTGACTTTCAGATCCCATGGTTTGGAATCTGGGATTGTGACAACTTTGTTGTCTAATATTATCTTTAAAATAGTCTCAAGAAGCTCTCCTAAAGGAGTGAATGTTATTTGAGGTTTGGAAGTCCATGGCCGACCTCTGTTATTCTCGTTGTTTTCTTTAGGTATGGAGGTTGTTACCTTGGAATATTTACTTACTTGCATGCTATTTGTTAGGTTGAACACCTCAGGTTTAGGATTAATATTGGATGCATCTACCACTCCATCATTGACAACATTTTTGTTTTGCTTCCACCACTTAGGTTTGTTGTTGGCGTTATTAGATTTGTTTTCACTTTGGAGAGTGATTTCTCCCTTTTAACCATGACTTCTTTGATACAGATGGCATTTTTGATCATCTTGTCAAAGCTAGGGGAGTCTTGCATTTGCAATGCATAGTTTAACTCAAGCACCAAGTTATTAACAAAGATTTCCATTTTCTTGGATTCGGGAATAGCTCTTGAATACAATGCAAATATTTTCCTCCACCTTTGTAGAAAGTGTGTAAAGGATTCACCAGTCTTTTGTTTAGTGTTGCACAGATCCATCATAGTCACATCATTATAGGAGTAATGTTGGATAAATCATTGAATTAACTCAAATTTTTTTACCTTAGGTGTAAGTTTTAAGAACCACTCCATGGAGTTGCCTCCTAGACTTCCAGGAAAGAGCTGCATGAGGTATGTAGGTTCATGTATGTATTCTATGTTTAGAGCATAGAATTCTCTCAGATGGTCATGTGGGTCGGTCTCTCCCGTATATTTGTCATATTTTGGTCTTGCCATGTTGGAAGGAAACAAGACCATATTAATACTCTTATCAAAAGGAAATGGACAAATAGAGTCCAAAGAGTATTTCATCTTGGGTTTATCCTTCTCCTATTTGAGAGTTGCAAGCTCTATTTGCATCAAAGTTAGTTGTTTGGTGAGAATAGATATAGGATTTGACACCTCCTTTTCTTTTAGGTTTTCCACATCATAATCCTTAGGTAACTTTACGCCAGTGGATGCTAGATGGAGAAAGTATTTCTCTTTATCTTCGCCAATCATCTTTTCCAATGTCTTTTGGAATTTCTTACTCTATTTGAGTTTATTTTATTCTTCTTCAGTGATGTCTTCCTCACTGCCTAAATCAAACAAAGGATGGTCAAAGTGTGGTTCATCTTCCTCATCCCTATCTTTGTGCTTTTGGTTTTTATCATTATCGTATTCCTCAAAAGCCTTACTCCATTCGTGAGCAGGTCTTTCCATTTCTAGAGAGTCTAAATCAAACAGGGAACCATAGGATGTTTCTCCTCACTAAAAGTGTAGTGATCTTGGAGGCACTTCTAATTCTTTAGAAGTGCACTTGTTGCATCTTGTGTTAACCATGTATTTGTATCTCAACTTCATCAAAGTTTCCTGATAGTGTCAAGTGGAGTCTTAAATCGTTCAAGTGAGTGTGTCTAGGTAGAGAAGTCATTTTTGTTTTGGTGGAAGGAAATGTTTCTAGCGTCAAAGGGTTAAAATTCTCTGATAGTGAGTTGGGAATCAAGCTGTTGTAAAAAGTAGATAGACCACACGTATTGAGACTGATTGTGAGAAACTGACAGGACATGCAAGGTAGACATTTGAAAAAGTGTTTTGACACAGCAATAGATAGACCTAAAAAGACAACAGGGATAAACTAATGAGCCAAAAGGGTATCCAAATCTACTGAGGTTTTATGAGAAACTAATATTCAAGTGCCCACTATCCTAGATGTGAGCTCCTAGATGCAAGCCAGGAAATACAGGATACGAGCCTCTAATGGAATAAATGTGAACTTTTACCCTAGATGCAATGAAATGCTTACCAAATGAGATGCAGGATACGAGATACGATTCAAGATACAAGATACAAGCCAGGAAATGCAGGATATGATTTTCTGATATTTCTGTCAGACTTTGTTAGTTTTGTAAAATGTGTTTTGGAAGTTTGTGAAGTTCATTTGATTGCAGATTGCGTTATGAGGTGTTCTTGTGTGTGTAAAACACATGTACTCCAAAGATTGAGTTTTGTTTCTTGTTTTGAATGATTTTATCTTGTTAGTAATCTTTTAGACACATCAAGAAGATTTGCATTGTTAGGGGGAACAAACACATCCTTATGCCCTATTTTCTAGGTAGAGGATGAAAATCCTTGCTTGTTGACTTAGGTACACACTCAAATGATAATCAGAATATGGCCATCACTAAGCACACAATGGCTCCAGTCATGATGCCATATTAGCCAAATCTAAATGCAAGTGAGGGCACAATATGACGAGTGTCTTGGGGCAATTACTTTTTTCCTTGCACAAGGATTATCACCCTTTCAGAGATTAATTAGGTAGTTTTGTCTATGAAATTCATTGTTTATGATGGAGCAATCCATTCAAAAATGTCTCCCATAGAATTGCACAAGGCAAAATTGAGGCGTATAGCCCTATGAGTACTTAAATATGTGTAGTCTCGCAAGCAAGATTTAAATGTCTCTGCTCTACACATACCTAAGCATGTTCAAGGAATGATGTCAAAATTTTGAGAACAAAACTGATTCCATCTTCTGAGGCTTTGGACTACAAGGAAGCAATTATTTATAGTGAGTTGGAAGTGTACGCCTCCTCTTTGTGATATGTGGTTCCCAAGCTTTCCAAGTGCAATAGTTAGTAGCAAAGGTTTCACAAATGATATAAACCAAATACATTATAACTACTAAAACTAATACTAGAAACGTAATCAATAAAATGTACAAGCGAAAGATAGGAAAACAAATAAATGCAAACCCCATGGTGCTTGAAGCTTCTATTGTTTCTCTCTACTCCTTCTGAAATGCTATTCTTGATGCTCAGTATTGGTGGGGCAACATCTATGACTTGAGAAGCATCAAGAATTTGCTAATTGAAATGTGTGTGTGTGATCACAAGATGGCTTGAATGCTAGAACCAAACTGACAGAGTAATGGCGCACGAGAGCTTGAAATCCTAGATCCTTCAAATGGTTATGAAGGGTTTATTATATAAGAATTGGTGATGATATGAACAGTTGAGATCAATCCCAGAGATATGGAGATGAATGGTTGAGATTAAAAGGAACTTGGAGAAGCCATCAGTAAACTCCACCTCTTCATTTGGTAAAGAGGAGATAGAGCTTGGTTGACTGAAGAGATAATTATGAGTTACCTCTTTGAACTGAAGAGGTGAGTGAAGTTACCCCTGTGGACTGGAGAGATGGGTGGAGTAACCCATGTGAGCTGATTGGAGTTATCTCTTTGAAGATAAATGAATATTTAATTTATTTATTTAATTAAAGTTTTCAACATGTGAGATAATTGAATTCTTTTTGATTTAGAATTGCTTTATTTGAATGAAATTAAATTAATTTAATTGGAAGAATTTAATTAGTAAGTTTAAATATTTGAATTTAAACTAAGGAAATTAAATTTAATTAATTAATTAATGGTAATTAATCAATTAAGGTTAATTAATTAAATAAAATTAACTATTTAATTAATTTTGGGAATCTGATTAAATGATTTGGGGAATGAATTTAGAAGAAAATAAATGATTAATTAATGATTAGAAAACCATTAATTAATAGATAAAAATTAGTGTTATTAATGTAAAATCACAAGGCTGTCCATTTTAGGGTGTCTACATTTGCCCCTCTTTGATGCGATGTGACTTGTCATAGTGTGTCAAAAAATTTTCAGATTTGATCCTGCCCCAGCTTGCCCCAGTAATAGCAAGTGGACAATATGCCCCCTCAACAAATTAAGCATAGAAAATGCATCAGATGAGCATTAATTTGTTGAAAAAGTGAATCACTATATGATGATGATGAATGCATTCCTATGGTTGTTATGATGTTATTGATGATGGATGCATTGATTATATGATCTATTATGCACATGTTTAGGATGTTTCTTATGCAATAAATAAATGCAATCTTCCATGCACAAAATTTTTGAGTAATGCATGTGTTAGTTAGAAGGAAGTTAGTTTGGAATGTGATCTCTGGGATTGATTGATATATAAGGAATGATAGAAAGGAAATTTTTTCTTTTTTGATAGATATGATTTGATAGAAAGGATGAGTGTCACAAGTCGCTACCCCTGTTTTCAATATTTGTCATCATTACATCTTTTTTTTTTTGTATTTTCTAAAATTCTGAAGAGCGTCGAATGATCTAGATCACATACCACCTTGATACCACCATGACCTCTTGATAGCAGAAGGAGTAGAGATATTGAATAGAAAGATAACCTAGTGCACCCAAATATTGACCATCTGGGTTCAACTATGTTCCCTGTTTGAAAAGAAAGAGAGCCAAAAAGCACCTAGATATTGACCATCTGGATATCGCTTGTCCTCTAAATTAATCTAAAACAAAGAAACCAAGATAGAAATCCTATGCACCCAGAGTCCATCTGGATAACACTGTGAGCTCTTGATTTATGAAAGGGAAAACCAAGAAACAAGATAGAACTCCTACGCCCCTAGAGTCCATCTGGATAGCATCACGAGCTCTTGTTTGCAACATAAAGGGAAAGACCATAGAAACCAAGATAGAACTCCAAAGTAAACTTAGAGTCCATCTGAATAGTGCTGAAAGCTCTTGATTATATAAACCAAACAAGCAAAATAAAAGAGAAGGAATATCCAATTCTTTCCCAGGGTTAAGCTTAGATCGTGGAACTGCGCGACTACCAGATAAGTGATAGAACCTACCGTATTTATCCTAAATCATCATGGCCCTGAAATTGAAGTGAACATTCAACAGACAACAATCAAATAAAATAAGTCATGATCTATCATAGCTACTCTCCTCACATGGTGGATCCTGAAGTAGCGTAAGAACATAACCGTGAAATGTAGACTGACATCTGACCGACTTGACTGACCTAGTCAATATTTTGGATGGTTCCTTGATGCAGTTGGATTCTCTTGATTGTCTCGACTCTTTGGATAGGCTTGATTGGCTTGATTTATTTGATCATGTTGGCAGTTGATTAAGCTGTGTTAGATGGGCCCAATGCTTGTTTGCAAAGCTCATGATTATGACAGTATTGATTGATTTGATTGCTTTGATCATGTTGGCAGCTAATCAAGCTGTGTCAGATGGGCCCAATGCCTGCTCACAAAGCTCATGATTGTGATAGTATTGATTGATTTGTTTTCTTTGATCATGTTAGCAGCTGATCAAGCTGTGTCAAATGGGCCCAATGCTAGTTCACAAAGCTCATTATTGTGACAATTGATAGATTGGCTGGATAGATTGATAAAGCTGTGTCAAACGAGCCCAATGTTGATTCACAAAGCTCATGATTGTGACATTGATTTACTGGGTGTGATTGCCTTTTGCTCTCTTGATAACCGAGTTGGTTTTATTTCTTGGGATTTTGCAATTTTTTGAATGTTTTTGATGAAGATTGACATTCTCTTGATTTTTAATCTTTTTAGGATTTTTTGATGAGTTTTCAATTTTTTTTTTGTATTTTTTCAAGACATTTAGAATCGCCCCTAGTCTGGTGGACCAATATTAACCATGGGTAAGTGCTTGGTGCTCTGAGGGGATTTGTGCTTCTGGATATAGCTTTGGATAGTCAGTCTTGCATTTGTAATCTGCTCAAGCTTCTGAAGTTCATTGATGGTGAAGCTGGATTTGAACACTCAGCGCCTGTTTGCCAGGTTTTTATCAAGGTACCTACTCAATAGTGCTTGATTACCAGGTTTTCACTGAGAGAGCGATTTTGTTTTTCTTTACTTTTTTGCTTTTTTTATTTTTTTGTTGTCGCCAAAGTGCCTGATTGCCAGGTTTTCACCAAGGTAACTTTTGTATTTTCTATTTTTTTGGTATTTTCTAGATATGTAGATAGGTGCCTTAACCATAGAGACCTCAAGGGTAGAACTTTTTGAGGTGCATGCTGTTGATGTATCTAGGGAGTTGATCTCCTTCTAGTGTGGCTAGGATGAATGCCCCACTCTGAGTAGAGTTGACAATGACAAATGGTCCTAGCTAGTTAGGCTCAAACTTTTTGGGTTTGACTCGCTCTGCTTGATTCTTTTGATTTTCCATGAAGATAAGGTCTCCTACCTCAAATCTTCATGGCTTCACCTTCTTGTGATAGTTCCTTCTAAGGTGATACCGATAGCCTTGTAAGTGGTTGAAGGCATGCTGTCTTCTTTCATCTAGTAACTCTAGTTCACTGAGCCTTGCTACTCTGTAGTCTTCATCTGAAACTAGGTTCTTTAATGATATCCTTAGGGATGGGATTTCTACTTTGAGGGGTAGTACCTCATCTGATCCATAGACTAGGGAGAAAGGAGTGGCTCCTGTAGGTGTTCTCACACTAGTTTTGTATGCCCATAATGCGGGACTAAGTTATAAATGCCAGTCTCGCCCTAATTCATTCACTATTTTCTTTAGGATTTTTAAGATTGTCTTGTTTGTAGCTTCAGCTTGGCCATTCCCTTGAGGATAATAAAAGGAAGAGAACCTTTGTTTGATATGGAACTGTTCACATAGCTCTTCAACATCCTTGTTCTAGAAAGGTGTAGCATGATCCATCAGGATTGTTTGAGGGATCTCGTATTGATAGATAATGTGGTTTAGTATGAACATTGCTATTTGCTTTCCAGTGATGTAAGTGAGGGGAATTGCTTCCACCCACTTCGTGAAATACTCTATTGCTGCTATGATGTATTTGTGTCCATTTGCTAAAGAAGGTGTTATTTTTCCCACCAGGTCAAATCCCCACATGGAAAATGGCAATGGTGATGTGATAGGATTTAGTTCCTGGGCTGGTGCATGGATGAGGTCTCCATGAATCTGACACTGTCTATACCTTTGAACATGTTTGTGTGCATCTGTCTCTATTGTGGGCCAATAGTATCCCATGTGGATGATCTTAGCTAAGCTATTGCCACCTCTGTGGGTTCCACAAATTCCTTCATGTACTTCATACAATGCTTTCTGGGATTCCACAGAAGTGAGACATCGTAGTAATTTTCCATCTAGACTTTGTTTGTATAAAGTAGTTGAGAGGATGGTATACCTAGAGGCTTGGCGGATGAGGGAATTTTTCTGGTTCATAGACAAGTTGGGAGGTAAGACATTGTTTTGGAGATAGTTATAGACATCTTGATACCATGGGGATTTAGGACCAACAAGGACACATGCTGATTTTGTGATAGATGCTTGGTGTGATGGAACCAAGAGTTTCTCTACTAGAAACTGGAATCTTGTTTCATTGCCTGGCATATCAATCAATGATGTTATGGTAGCCATCACATCTGTAGCTTTGTTCTGCACTTGTGGGACTTGCTCGAAGAAGATGTAATGGAACTTGGTGCGTAGTCTTTCCATCTATGCTCTGTATGGTATGAGCTTTTCATCTTTGGTCATATAATCATTGTTGACTTGACTAATGATCAATAGTGAGTCTCCAAAGACCTTTAGGTTCTTGATTCTCCATTGAATTGCTATCTTTAGACCGATGACCAGTGCTTCATATTCTGCTATGTTGTTGGTGCATGGGAAGTTGAGTCTGAAAGACTTTGGAATTGTATCATGATCTGGAGTGATAAGAACTATCCCTGGCCCCGCACCATGGTTTGTACATGATCCATCAAAATAAAGTTGCCATACCTCAATCGTTGGTTGTAGTGTCATGATAGATTCATCAGGAAAGTTAGAAATAATAGGCTAATGGTTTTGAATTGGTGCCTCTGCTAGTTGATCCATGATCACTTGTCCTTTGTTGGCATTTTTGTCTATGTACTCAATGTCAAACTCACTCAAGATCATTACCCACTTTTCTAGTCGTCCGATGAGCACTACTTTGCTTAGGAGGTACTTTAAAGGATCAATATGTGTGATCAACTTTGTTTGGTGACTCAACATATAATGTCTTAGTTTCTAGGAAGTAAAGACAACTGCAAGGCATGACTTTTCAATTGGCATATAGTTTAGATCATATCCAACCAATGTCTTGCTTAGATAGTAAATAGCCCTTGTTAGATTAGGTGAAATCCTAATCTCCCAAGAATACCTGCATACATAACCCTGTCACATGGAAGAAGCAAAAGAACAAAAAGAGAGAAAAACTATGGAGGCCAAAAGATAAGAGGCATCATGTTCACATTCAAAAGAATAATCCACAATAATGAACAATGTCTCTATCATAAAATACAAAGGGGTGATTCCTTAACAAGGAATCACAAAACCCTAAAAGGGAAACCCTAAGGTTGGCTTAAGCAACTAGAGTGAGTAGGCGAGTTAGTAATTAGATCAAAATGATTTAATTAATAACCCAAAAGGTCTATTACTCTAACACCCCTCCTTAAGATAAGCTCAGGGAGAAGCTAAAACCTAGGAGACAACTGTAGAAAGAGAGAAAGATGGGTCCTGGAAACAAAGGCCTGATCAGGTGCCCAAGTACAAGAAATCTCTATAAAGTGGGGAAATAGAGAAAACCCAGTGGGAAAAATGCTACCCCAAAAAGAGATAAACTAGATGAAGGAAACAAAACCTCCAATCTAGGGAATGTCCCAAAGAAAGGAACAAGAAAGAGCATGTATAGCATCTCTGAAGCATGAAGCTGCAAACACTATTAGGAGTAACTGATCGAACCTCCACTGAAATAGTGAATGACTAGGTAGAGAAGATAAATTTTGAAGAGCTGATCAATCGAAGAGGTGACCTCCAAAAGTAGGAATGAACGAGTGTCTATATAGTGGATGATCCATCTCACCGAAATGCATAGGTGCCTAGCCACTACATCTGCCTAGTACATAGGAACAAAAATTGAATACGTAGATCACTTAACCAAACCAAGGAAGCAATAGAACCAATAGGTGGCCCCCCATAATGCTGAACAGGGAGAGGTGTGAAAGGAACACTAAAGTGCAATGCCAAAAACAACTGCATGAAGAAGAATCAAGAACACTCATAGTGCAGAAGAAGGTACAAGCACATGATAAAGGGTGGTGTCTAAGTAGAAGAAATTATTTTCTAGACACACATCATGGGGCAAATGTCATGGAAGGGACACTCACTTGACAAAGTTGGATGAGCACATAAGGCAAAACATCATAACCCCCCCATGGCACTTTATAACTAAGTGCGAGTACAAACAAACACAAGGTGCTCAAAATCCCAGATATGCAAAAGTAGGCACTTTATCTTAGTGTATTTACATAAAAAGGAATGCTACAAAAGAGAAGTATACAATGCTCAGAGAGTCAGAAAGAAGAGTGAGCCAGAAGAATAGGAGAGATCCCAAGACCTGTAAAACCCAAGTAATCTGCTAGAGTGTGAAAGTGAAAAACTCAGAGGAGAGATAACCTAGAGAAGAATCTGGAGAAAAGATCCCTGCCACTAAAAAAATATTGAACCACCTTTCTGATGATATCTGGTTTGCCAAAAATAGAGTTCGGATGAGCAAGATATAGCTCCCGGAAGGCCAAAACAAACATTGGACTTTGACAACAAAAAACACTATCAAAATAGAAGAATCCAAAACCCCAACCTCCACCATAAAAAGAGCTCAGAAAGAGCTTTCTGATGATATAAAGAAGTTAGAAAAAGGCCTCCATTTTCTCCAGATAGAGAAAAAACACCAACAGAGGGACAAAAAAGGCTCCAAAACAAATTTTATAGCCCCTAGGGCTTAAAAACGTTTGAGCCCCTGGGCATATGGCAGGCAGGGGACTGAAGGGCGGGGCCCTTGGTCACCAATGTGACTGCTATAGGGCTAAGGAGGAGCCCACAGGGCTAAAAGCCCGCTAGGCAGCACGCAGGGTGGTGGAGCCGGCCGGCGATGTTGGGCCGGCGGTGCGGTGCTGGGCTGGTAGGGGTTGGGTGGTGGTGGAGCAGAGCCGGTGGCCAGCGATCGACGGTGCAGGCTATGGTGGAGTGGTGGTGGAGTGGCGGTGGCACCTTCACCAAATGCTGGCTACATTTTTTAACGCAAGAAAAATAAAAAAAATAATTTTTTTTTTATTTTTTTCTCGGTTTCCGTGCCTGTACGGCCCTGAAAACCAAAACAATTTACCTCAGAGTGAACATTGTCTAAAATGGACAAATTGTATATGGATTCTAGGGTTTTTGGGTGCTCTGAGCTCAATGGTGATGTCCATTTGAGCCCAAAGTGACCAGAAACAAAGCCCACCTCTAAATCTACATAAAAAAAACTCTAAAAACTTGAAAACCTCCTACTTCTGAAACACTTCAACAAAACATGAAAAGAGAGCCGCAGGATGGGTCTAATACCATGTTAGATTAGGTGAAATCCTAATCTCCCAAGAATACCTACATGCATAACCCTGTCACATGGAAGAAGCAAAAGAACAGAAAGAGAGAAAAACTATGGAGGCCAAAAGATAAGAGGCATCATGTTCACATTCAAAAGAATAATCCACAATAATGAACAATGTCTCCATCATAAAATACAAAGAGGTGATTCCTTAACAAGGAATCAAAAAACCCTAAAAGGGAAACCCTAAGGTTGGCTTAAGAAACTAGAGTGAATACGTGAGTTAGTAATTAGATCAAAATGATTTAATTAATAACCCAAAAGGTCTATTACTCTAACAACCCTCTCTTTTCCTGCATCATCATGTTGTGCCAACAATACACCTAATGCTGACTCCATCACTAAGATATATAGAAGCAATGGTCTACCTTGCACTGGTGGTACCAATATAGGAGACTTGAGAAGGTAGTCTTTGAATATTTGAAATGCATGTTCGCACTGCTCTATCCATATGAATTTGATGTCTTTGTGCAATAGATGTTGGAATGGGTGGCACTTGTCTGCTAGTTGAGCTATGAAGTGCCTGATTGATTGGATCCTTCCTTGTAATCCTCTTAGTTGTCTCAGGTTCGATGGTGGAGGCATATCCAATATTGCTTTGACTTTCGCTGGGTCCACTTTGATTCCTCTATGTGATACTATGAACCCCAGTAAATTTCTTGCTGTGACACTGAATTCACATTTCTTTGGGTTTAGATGGACCTTGAATTCTTACATTCTGTCAAAGATTGGCCCTAATACTTGTAGATGATCCTTTCGAAGTATTGACTTGGCTAGTATGTCGTCCACATAGTCTTCCATTATTTTGTGGATGAGATCATGAAATATAGTTGTCATAGCCCTTTGATATGTCGCTCTAACATTTTTTAAACCAAACGACATGACATTCCAATAATATGTCCCCCAAGGACATGTGGAAGTTGTTTTGTGTTGGTCCTCTGGTGCGATCCTTATTTGATTATACCTTGAAAAGCCATCCATGAGTGATAGCATTTGATGTCCAGCAGTTAGATCTACTATCATATCAATATTGGGTAAAGGAAAGTCATCTTTGGGACAAGCTATGTTGAGGTCCCTAAAGTCTGTGCAAATCTGTATCTGACCACTGTGCTTTGTAACTGGTACCAAGTTAGATATCAAGTCTGCATATGGTATAGGTCTTATGAACTTAGCATCCAGTAGCTTTTTCAACTCTGCCTTGACTAGCAAAGCAACATGGGGATGCATCTTTCTCAGCTTCTTCTTGACAGGTTTGGCATTGGGTAGCAATGGCAGATGGTGTAGTAATAGCTCTGGATCCAAGCCTGGCATATTTGAGTAGGACCATGCGAAATTGATCATCCTTGCTTTGAACAAACTGATGAAATATTCTCTCTCCTCAGGGGTGAGTGATTTTTCCAAGTATATGTTCTTTGGGTTCTTGTCATCTCCCAAATTGACTTCCTCTATTTTTTCTACTAGTAATGCTGATTTCTCCTCTGTCAAGGGGAGGAGTTCCTTCTTTCCATCTTCTAGCACCTCAGTGAGGTTTTTGCTAGAAGATACATCTTGTTTTAGCTTTTTATCATTGTTTTCTTTTTTCTTTTGTGGACTGGAAAGAGGAGCTTCCTCCCTGAAATATGTCGATCTGTCAAGGTTAAAGGAGAAGCCTGCCTTGTGGTCTCCTG
>MU225715.1:376752-403595 GCA_018584345.1 Thuja plicata | reverse complement strand
CCCACTCTATGAGCTCAGGGTGTACAAGATAGATACTTTCATGGTTGTTTGGCTCTGGTTGACTGAAAGGGACTACAGATATGGTTCCTACAAAACTAGACTGTGATGTGGATGCACCACTTGAGGTCTGATAAATGATATGCTTATCTATGCAGGGTTGTTCGGAAATGGTCAGTTGGTCAAAGAAGTCTTGTAGATTTATGATAGTGTCTGACTGAGGGGAATAATCTGGGATTGATGGTTCAGAGTCATGAAGGGATCTCCACTCATACTCATGGGAGTTAGTCTCAATAGAACGCTTGTTCGATCTCTCACTTCCTTGGTTATCATCGATTGCTATGTGGAGGTCTATTCATGTTTGTGTAGTTCCCTCTTTGATGGGTAACAACTGTGCTAATATGTTTCTTATCAAGACATGTTCTGTGTTGTTCCCCTTGTGTATCTCTGCTATTTTCTCCTGATTGACTTGAATGTCTCTGATCACCAGACTGGTGTTTTGTTGTCCATAGCCCAACCCTCTCATGTTTCTCTAGGTTGGCAGGAGAGGCAATTCCATTATGCCTTTTTTTCTTGTCCCCAACCTAGTTGTACCATCGTACCCAAATATTTGTATCATTGTGTAACCATTGCCATAATTTGATAGGGGTAGTGTTGGTCGGATCATTTCTGGTGGGTCTTGGTATAACCAGGCATTGATGTCTAGTTCAAAAGGCTTTTCTTCCACTATGTCTCCCCATCAAACAAAGGTTGTGGGTGGACATCTGAATAGAATAGGCTATAAAGTTTGTGTTGTAATGATAGGTTGTGGCATGCCATAATTTCTCAGGCTCTGAGGCATGTACGTGATGGTGAAAGCCTCTTCGTATCTGTATTCACCACAAACTTTGTCAGTAATGGATATCTTACCTACTTTCTGTGTGGTATCTTTAAGATTTGAATCTGAAGAGGAGGAAGTACATGCATCCTAGTTAATGACTGTCTTTCCTATTGTTCATGTGTCCTCCTTGGGATTCAAATCTGAAGAGGATGGGATGCTTGCATCTTGGTTTGATGGTGCCTAGTTATCAATGCTGATTTGGATTGCATTACAGTATTGGAAAGGATTGGGATCTCCCTCTATGATGATTTCCTCTCCCTAGTGTGGAAACTTGATGCATTGATGGTATGTCGAAGGTACAACTTGCATTTCATGTATCTAGGGTCTCCCTAGTAGCATGTTGTATCCCAACTCAAGGTCTAAGATTTGGAAGGGAGTGTTTTTTTTATGATGGGACCAATACAGACAGGTAGAATGATAATACCTTTAGAGGATCTTTCCTCTTCATCATAAGCTCTGATATTTATCCTCCTTGTGACATCAATGCTTGATTCTGAATAGCCTAGTTTCTTGATTAACTTTAGAGTACAAATGTTTAACCCAGCTCCACCATCAACAAGGACTCTACGGATAGCACTTTTGTAGACCTAGAAAAGTAAGTGCAAAGGATCATTATGTAGGGCTTTATGCGACAGCACATCACAGTCTATGAATGTGGCATGTTTGTTAGAAGCTATATGATTGACCATCATTTGGAAGCTCTTGGGTTTTATGTCCCTTGGGATAGCTGCATTCTGAAGGGCTTGGTCAAGTGCCAGTTTTTTCTATGGAGATATGTGTAATAGGTCAAACATGGAGATTTGGGCAGGTGTGCGATTTAGTTGGTCCACTATGCTTGTTTGTGGATCTGAGTTTTCTATAGGATTGGCCGATGTAGTAGATGAGGATGGTACTCCTTGCAAGATGACTCTGGCGTGATGTGTTGTTACAACACATTTATTACCTTGGTCTCTGATAGTGATCGTAGCCACATGGCTATCTGAAGGATTGAGGCAATTGATAGTATTATCACTGTTGGCATATGTATAGTTGACTTGTTTTTCTGGTCCACCAGACCTAAAAAATTTTCCCTTGTTGTGATCATGAAAGGTATCATTGAAAATAGTGTGATCAGTTGTGCCTTTGGTTTGGGTATTTGTTACATTGATGGTCCCTGTGTCAATTAGGTCTTGGATAGCATGTTTCAATTGGTAACAGTTGGATGTTTTATGTCTTTTTACCCGATGGAACTCACAGAATTCTATGTCATTATACCACCTTGGTTTGTTTTCATCTTGCTCAGAATCCCTGATTTCTGGGAGAGTGATAGTGTTTGATTGTATCAACTTGTGTAAAGCTGATTCTATCGGCTCTCCTAATGGTGTGAATTCTCATTGCTGGAATTGAAACCGTGGTCTGCATTGATTTTGTTGTTGATTGTTTGACACTGCAGCCGCTTGTACAGGATGAGGTTGGTTTTGGATGTATGCTTATTGAGTGGGCCCTGTGGGTTTTTGGTTGGCCACAGGTGCGCTGTGTAGTGAAACCTTGGGTTGTGCATAGTTGATTGTCTTCACATCAATGAAACCATCATTAGTGACATTCTTGTTTCTGTTCCACCACTTAGCTTTGTCCGTTGCATTTTTTTTTGTATTTATTTGTGTGGGATCTGCAAGGATTCCTCGTTTGACCAAGTTCTGCTCACAACGAACCCCTCTTTCGATGAGTTGTGTGAAGTTTGGAGCTAACTATAATTATGTTGTGAATGACATGTTTGGAATTAGATTTTCAACAAACATGACTATCAAGTCTTGTTCGGGCACATCATATGTTATGCGGTTTGTTGTATTCCTCCATCTCTGTAGGAATTTCACAAAAGACTCTCCATCTTTCTATTTAATATCACAAAGGTCCTTCATGCTGACCTTGCGCTCGATGTTATGATGGAAGTGAGCTATGAAATTTTTAGCTAGTTCACCCCAAGACTGAATGCCATGAGGTAAATTTGAGAACCATTCCATTCCTAGTCTGGCTAAGCTTTGTGGGAACAGTCACATTAGATATGTCTCATCATGTGTGACTTCGACGCAACTTGAAAAAAACTCTCAGATATGTTCAATAGGGTTTATATTGCCCATATATTTGTCAAATTTCGGTACCAAGAAGTGATTTGGAAATGGAGAAATGTGAAGAGAATGGTCAAAGGGGTATGGGTATAAATCCTTTGTGGTATAGGATTTAGTTTGCCCCTGGTTTTGTATATCCAACATTTGGGTTTGAAGGGTTTGCATTTGTTGCATTAACATGTCCGTTTGATATTGAGGCTGGTGTGTGTGGACATTCCTCTGTGCCATGGTAGGTATGAGGCTGCGCCTCTCTGTCCCTTGAGTAGGAACATAGGTTTTCATCCTAGGGACTTGATATTGATTCCCCACTAAGTGATTTTTAAATGGGGGCACATGAGTAGCCCATGGTGGGTTTGGATGCATTTGCTATTGTGATTGAAACTAGGGTTGATAATGCTGGGGTTGGTATTGCTGCTACTAAGGTTGGGGTTGAAGTTGGGGTTGCTCTTGCTAAGGTTGGATTTGAGGCAACTGAAGTTGGGGTTGTTGTTGTGGAGGTTGGTTTTGAGGCAACTAAAGCTAGGGTTTCTATTATAGAGGTTGGTTTTGAGGCAACTGAAGCTGGGGTTGCTATTGCGGGGGTTGGAATTGAGGCAACTAAATCTAGGGTTGCTGTTGTGGGGGTTGGATTGATGTTAGGATGGGCAAAGATTTAGCCTTGGGCGGGCCTTGGCTATAAGTCATTCCTATAGAGATGGATCCCTGTGGGCATGAAGTATTGATCCCATGACTAGTGTGAATTGAATGCAGCAGCGACATTGTTTTAGAGTAGTTGGTGTTTGGTTGGATGGAAGGCATAGCATGAGAGCTTGATTGTCCTGGCCATGAGACCAAAGGTGGAGGCATACTAGTGACCATGGGTGCACTTAGTTGTGAGTCTATCATGCTTTGAGTGGAGGATGTGCTGGCCTGGTTTGGGTCCTTGGTTTGACTGGATATAGTCTGTGTCAATGTGGGTAATATCAATGGTGGAAAGATTTGTCACACAATAGGTAGTATCTGAGGAGGCTGAGTAGTGTTTTGACCTGCGAGAGGGTTTTCGAGCAATATAGTCGATACACTAAATTCAGCAGGGAGTTTGAATCCCTTCTTTATTAACATGGCTAAGTAACGTTCAGGGTTCCTCTCTACAACAGTGTCAACTACTTTTATGGAGTAAGCATCTTGCTCCACATATTCAAGCTCTTCTTCTGTGATATCTTGAAAATAGGCTGCCCCATGGGGTTGTTCAATGAATAGAGCAGAGCTGGTGTTCATGAAGGGATCATTCTCTTACTCTATTTCCCAAGCGGGGAAACAATTGATATAGGACTCATCAGGTTGAGTTCTATCCTTAGACCTTGTGTAAGGTCCTTCATGAGGTGTTTGAGACATAGTGCGGTCCAGGTTTTGTAACTAAAACAAGTGATATAAAGCAAACAAGGAAGAAGATCCTTTCTGAGGAAGTCTGAGTTATGTTTTGGAAAAAGGTAATTCTAAGGACATATTTTGATATAACTTGATCTCAAAGTGGTGATGATAAAAAGATAGGATTTTTCGACCTTTGCCTTGGACAAAGTCACTTTGAAAAAGATGATGATGTTTGATATGATGAGATCAAGGTATTTCGAGTTTGAACTTTCGAACTAATAATTTTTTTGACAATAATCATGCTTTCATAGAGAAGGGATAGTCTTTTATGTTTAGAGATTCACCCAATGTTCTTCGCATTTTCCTAGGATAGACACTAGTTTTGGACACAAAATGAAGAATTCTTTCAAGGTTTTAGGTCAAAACATGAATAATGTAGCTTTGGTCAATTGTGGTACAACTTCACTGATTACGGTAAAGCAACGGTCGATTGTGGTAGTTTATTACCAATTGCGGTAATAAACATGACGATTGTGGCAATAAACAAGTCAATTGTGATAGATTTCCTTCAATTGCGGCACAATACGGGCAATTGCAGTAAAAGAGGAACAGTCTAAAAAAAGACTAGAGATTAAGTAACACTGCTTGATATTTTTGAAATTTTTGGAATAGTGCTTCTGATTTGCAAGACAGTTGACGTTGAAAACCCTATACTTTAACATGTTTGACTCATTTTGAAAGTTTGGATGTTTTGTTTTGTGTTTTCAGAAACTGATCAAAGAAACAAGCACAATAGACACTGTGTTTTGAAGATTGAAGACTGAATAGTGTATGTTCTACAACTTTTTCAAGTTGCAAGTTTATCAAAAGGTCTCAACAATGAATAGTCAGATTAATCTAGGTCAAATGGCTTCAGAATACAATGTTATAGGCCCAATACTTGAATGTCCATTAGCTCACAAAGCAATTGTCACGCTACTAGGACACGAAGATCCATGATGTAGGTGCCCGTGTTTTTGCCATTTCCAGGTATTGTTGCCATGAAGTGAAGATCTCTTTCACTACACAAATACTGTGGGACACATATGTTGGGAATCTTGGGGGGAAATTCTGCAACCCCTTGCACTATAATAAGGTACCTGTTTAGAGGTAAAATAGGTTGGTCTCTATTTAATCAAGGTTGTAGTAAGGGTCTGTGGTGTCTCTCCAATCGGTTTGTACATGCGTGACTCACTTAAGATCCTAGTTGACCACGCTGGCTCCTTAGGGATATTCACCCGATCTAGACTATTATCAACACGCCTCACCCGAGCTTGGCTAGATAAGATGGAACTTTGGTTTGCTCATTTTTTATATACCGATCAGAAGGATTACCGGTTTAAGGTCATCCTATGAGGAAGAAGTACATTCCCCAGATATGCCTTTCTAAAAAAGTGTAAAGGTTGTAATCTAAATAGTTTGTGCAAGTGCACCCAAAACTCCAGACACGAGGTAAATCGATTAAACTCCAAATTTTAAAATGTGAACTAAACTACACCACCATACAAGCACCAATGTTCAATTTTAAGCCCAAAAGTAGATGTTGATAGCTTGTTCAATTTTAATGCACCAGATTGAGAGATTTTTTTTACCTTTGTTCAGTTTTAATCCTCACGTCAATTTTATGCCCAAATCTAAAATATGAGGTATGATATGTTTGTCAAGAACTGTTGTTTTTAAACCCAAATTGACAAATGAATTCCTTTTAGTTTGATTTGTTTAGATAGGTTAGTATCAAAAAAGGATTCTTGCAATATGAGAGTATACATAACTTTGAAACAATGAATGACACTTACCAACAACTTACCCTTCTTTGTTCTCGGTGATTTTGTCTAGTCCTGCACAGAAAACCAAAAAATATCAGTTTAGAAATAGATGGGAAGAAGATTTGGATCTGATATGCAATATTTCTTGTGATTGCAGAAAAATACTAGTGAGTGTGGCAGCTATCTGGCGATTGCGGAAAATCACTGGCAATTGCGGTGAAGCACTTTTGATTATGGCACGGATCAGGCAATTGCGACAAAATATTAACGATTGTGGCACAGATCAAGCAATTGCAGAAAAGTACCAGAAGAGAGAAGACAGAAAATGATAGAATTACTGTGAAAGCCTACAATCAATTGTAGTATTAAACCAGTCGATTGTGGCACAGTTTTGTCGATTGCGGTAAAATACTAGCAACTGCAAAATAATACAAGTATCGAAGAAAAGTCAGATTTTTAAATTTGTGACCGTACGGCCGTGGTTGATCAATCCTGTTTAGCATCTGCAAGAGATATTTGGGTTGTTTGTTCATGTTGGGTTCAAGAAAATGTACGCCTCCTCTTCGTGATCTGTGGTTCCCAAGCTTTTCGAGGGTAAGGGTTAGTAGCAAAGGTTTCACAAATGATATAAACCAAATACACAATAACTACTAAAATGAATACTAGAAACGTAATCAATAAAATGTACGAGCAAGAGAAAGGAAAACAAATAAATGCAAACCCCATGGTGCTTGAAGCTTCTATTGTTTCTCTCTACTCCTTCCAAAACACTATTCTTCATGCTCAATATTGGTGGGGCAGCGTCTATGACTTGAGAAGCATCGAGAATTTACTAATTGAAATATGTGTGTGTGAATGCAAGATGGCTTGAATGCTAGAACCAAACTAATAGAGTAATGGTGCACAAGAGCTTGAAATCCTGGATCCTTCAAATGGTTATGAAGGGTTTATTAAATAGGAAGTGGTGATGATATGAATGGTTGAGATCAATCCCAGAGATATGGAGATGAATGTTTGAGATTAAAAGGAACTTGGAGAAGCCATCAGTAAACTCCACCTCTTCATTTGGTAAAGAGGAGATAGAGCTTGGTTGACTGAAGAGCTAATTATGAGTTACCTCTTTGAACTGAAGAGGTGGTTGAAGTTACCCATGTGGACTGGAGAGATGGGTGGAGTAACCCATGTGAGCTGATTGGAGTTATCTCTTTGAAAATAAATGGATATTTAATTCATTTATTTAATTAAAGTTTTCAACATGTGAGATAATTGAATTCTTTTTGATTTAGAATTGCTTTATTTGAATGAAATTAAATTAATTTAATTGGAAGAATTTAATTAGTAAGTTTAAATATTTGAATTTAAACTAAAGAAATTGAATTTAATTAATTAATTAATGGTAATTAATCAATTAAGGTTAATTAATTAAATAAAATTAATTATTTAATTAATTTTGGGAATCTAATTAAATGATTTGGGGAATGAATTTAGAAGAAAATAGATGATTAATTAATGAATAGAAAACCATTAATTAATAGATGAAAATTAGTGTTATTAATGTAAATTTGCAAGCCTATCCATTTTAGGGTGTCTACAGGAAGGATCAGCGTAAAACCTTTCCTCACTTGGGTCATTCTTGGGAGATTTTTTCCTCAACCGGTAGGCCCTCTACTGTTTAATAAGCATACAAAGGATTAACGAGCGTAGGATTTCTAAATTTTTGTTTCTTCAAAAGAAGAAGAGCATACTCTTCTAGTCCATGTCATTTTCTCCCAAAACACTCCAATCAAATGTTCATTCCCTCAAGATATTTGAGCTCGATTTAGATATTCCTAATTTATGAAAACATAGTAAGTTAAAGAAAAGTTTTGATTGTTCAATTTCCCCAAAATTAGGTGATTTACTTGTTCAATTACTATTTTCCAAAATTTAGACAATGAAGTTGTTCAATTATCCCACAAAATTTTAATGCTTTGTGTTGTTCAATTACTTTCCCAAAATGAAGTTTAAATAGTGAGTTTGTTTGCCTTGTTCAGCTACTCCAAATTCCTTTTAAGTTTTAAATCAATGTCTGATTTTCTGATTTTCCTGTAAAGGAAAAGAGCATACTTATCTAATTGTTTCAACAAATGAGAAGAAAGTGTATTCTGAGTTTGAAAGACAAAAACAAAATGGAGGTAAAGATAAAGGGGATGGCAACCTGAAAAACCACAAGTCAATATTCTTTTTCCCGCTCTTTCATCTCTGATAGAAATCTGCAAACACTAGTTAGGCTATTCAAAATATCAAAACTATAACCGCTCAAAGTGTTAGAGGTTAGGCAATGGAGTGTGCAAAGTTTTTAACTAGATATGATCCTAGAAATCTAGGATGCGATGCAATATATACGATGTGAGCCTCTGCTACCAGATATGATAGAGTGTTGACCAGATGTGAGCTTGTACTAGAAATGACTTAGGAAATCCTAGATGCAATCCTATATTTTTGTGATGTGAAGGCATATCCTGGATGTGAGCCTTTAGGACCAGAAACGAGCCTGTACCTAAAATATGGGAAGACAAATTAGTAAAAAATGAACTCGAAATAAGGCAAAATCTAAAATTAGGCCCCACGGTGGGTGCCAGAAATGTGTGTTAATTAGTGCACCTATTATCTACAACACAACACTTCAAAAGATCATTATATTAGTAGAAAAGCATAAAAAGAAATGGTTTCAAGCTAAACACTAAAACCGATCTATTACTTCCTATCTAGGAGGAGTTTGAAAAATGCAATAATCATGCCCTGAGATTATGCACAAATCAGTGACATATACAACCTAAGAATGGAAGATTTGAATCAAAAGTAATCTAAATGCTCACTAAACATGCATATTAGCTCTAAAAAGTATGATAATAATAATGCAGAATATTAAATCTAAGATGCAATATGGATTCACAAGTAATCTAAACAGCATAACAATGCTTTCAAGTTCTAAAAATTAAGGCCATTTGAGCTCAAAAACTCATTCTATTTATAGAAGAAATGAGGAGAGAGAGGGGGGACACGGGTCATTAATGGAGGTGTAAAAATCATTAATGAGGTGTAAGAGACATTAATACCAAAGGTATTAATGAGGCATGGGCTTGAGGAATCTCCATTAATAATGCATTAATGAGAGAAAATAAGAGGCATGGTGAGGGGTGTAAGTCCAAGCTTGAGAAGGTGGACTTCGAGGGACTCAAGCTTGAGAAAGTTGACTTTCTCAAGTGGGTTGAATTCCTAATCATAAAATTAGGAATGTGACAACATTAAAAAGTGGGTTAAGATAGGATTAAGATTAGGATTAGGCTTAGCATGGGGGAATAGGTTGGGATGAGTTTGAACCCAGGGTTAAGGTGGTTGATATAGGCTAGGTTAGGGTTAAGGGGAATATTAATGAAATGAATTATAATTAAGATATTCATCCAAAAATAGGGAAATTAATTATTTAAGCTTTTACTTGATTTTTAATAATCAATAGGACTATAGCCATTTAATTAGATTAATTTAGGCTAGGGGATAGGCTTTTGCAAGTGATTTAGATATAAATAGGATTTTATTTAATTTATTTTAAATTAATTACTTTAGCCATGTTTGATTTGAATTGATTTGGATGATTGGATTGGCTAAGGTGATTAATAAAATTTAGTGATTAAATCACTTAGGAGATTAAATATGATTTGAATGAATTATGCCAGTCGATTGAAGAGTTGTTTGGACATAATTGGGGGTATGATCATACTTGGGAAAAATAGGGTCTATAGTCAGAGAAGTCCAAATTAGGGTGGTTACAAGAAATACCATACCGGTGACATCTCTTGCAAATCTGGGCGAGGTGGGCGGAATGATCATACCTGTCCCGAGAAAATACTATCAAAGCATCCATGTAGATGATTATGCATTTGTTGACTAGGCCCTCGAACACAATGTCCATAGCCTTTTGAAATGTGACCCCTGCATTGATGAGACCAAAGGACATTCTCCGATATGCAAACAATCCCCACTTGGTGGTGAACGTCATTTTGTCTCTATCCTCATACTTAACCATAACTTGGTTATATCTATAGTACCCATCCAAGAAAGACATCATTTGGGAACTGTTAACAATTTGTAATACCTCATCCAACAAGGGGAGAGGGTGATTATCCTTCTTCGATGCCTTGTTTAAATTAAGAAAATCCACACACAGGTGGATCTCACCGTTCTTATTTCGCATGGGGACGAGGTTAGAAACCCATGTTGTGTGTTAGATAGGAAAGATAATCTGGGCTAATAGCATTTTTTGAACCTCTTAATGAAGTAGAGGTTCAATCAATGGGTTTATCGGCCTCTAATTTTGCTGGAAGGGTTTGGCATCTAGTTTCAATGGGATAGTATGAGTCATGATGGATGTGTCATAGGTCTTCACATCCTCATACCCCCATTCAATAATGTTAATGTATTCTTAGAGAACCATGAGAATATTCACCTTATCCTCTGGGGAGCATGGGGTGCCAATATGTACAAAGTTTTCTTCATCGGCCTTGCTGATGTTGACTTTTTGAAATTTTCCTCCCTCAGAGGAGGTTGATATATTATCTCAGCCCTGGGGGTCCGAATCAAAGATGTGTTCAAGGGATACCATCTCCTTGTGGATGGTGTTGTTTGGTAGGTTGATGATCCCATCACCTTCCTCACCTTGCCCGGTATCATCATGATATATTTCTTCCACTATCTGATCCTCAAAGATACCAACATGGCCATGAAGGCCAGAATATGTTGGTCATCCTCACAAACCTTAAAGTGGGTGATATTATCTAGGATGGATGGGGTGGGGACTATCTTGACATAAAATTTCTAGAGGCAGGAGCTAGCCATTGGCTCAAGGGTGTTGGCAGACATGGAAAGGGCATCTGAAACATAGTTACGCTTCTAGGGAATAATCTCGATGCCAAAAGCATCAAAGTATTCAATTAGGATCCATACCCAATCGCAATATGCAACTAGCCTTTTGTCATGACATGTGTATTGGCTCTGGACCTGCTTTACAATCAGCTCTGAATCACCCACCACTCAGAGGCGGGTGATTCCTTTTCTTAATGCGAATAGGAGTCCGAGGACCAAGGCATTATACTCCATGATATTATTCATGCAGCTAAACTGCAGCCTGTAGGATGTGGGGAAGGATTTTTCATGCGGGTTGATCAATTCCTTTCTGGCCTCACAGCCTTGTTTAGACCAGGACCCGTCAAACTTCAGGATCCACATGTCATTGTTCATTCTCTAGGGCTGGGAAGGTGGAGTGGGGTTTGGATTGGTTTTGGGATGGTTGGGAGGTGATCCCTCTTGCTCTAATGGTGTGTAGGTGACGTTTTCCTTTAGAGAATCTCCTTATTTGGATTCTTGGATAAGTGGCACCTCTGATGTACCACCGACATGATCATTTGGTCCAGGTGACTCAACTTTATATTGTTTCTCCTGAAGGTCATTAATGTGGCAGGTAGCAGCGGTGATGTAAGACTCACATTCCAGTTATGAGTGTTTCTAGTAGTGTACTCGACACCAAGTGCCAGATAGGAGTATGGCAGGAGTTGCCGTGTTACCTTGTGAGCTTACCTCGCCCTTCATTTTTTTGTCTAGGTCTTGAATTCTCTGAGAGACTATGGGATCCTTCCCAGGGGTGAAATAAAATTTTAGGATCTCTAGGGGTTGGTATACCTTGGGGGAAGATTCAGAGAAGAGGACTTCATTTACCCTCCCAACTTCATTGAGGGCCTATTTCATTTTGCGTTCACTCTCTACCCAAATTTGGTTCGATTGCCCTTTCCAGGGGAGCCACAAGTGGGAGAAGTGTGTGGAGAAATACCCATTAAGGGCTTTAGACCAATTTCAACTCAATAACATCCCATAAGTCTCGAGGATTTCCACCACTTGGATGTCTATTATGCTTGATATCCGCGGGTCTTGGATGAGCTGAATCTAGATGTTTTTCAACTCACCCACAATTTTTACAGTAGTTTTTTCCAATTGGACTACTACACCTTTGGATGGACTAGGAGTGAGTCCGAGCTTCTAACATATAGATAAGGGCATGACATTTCCCAAAGCACCAAAATCTTCGAAGAAGTTGTATAGGTTCTTCCCTTGAATGTTTAATCCTAGTAGGAAGGGAGGGTCTTCTATATTTCCCCAGAAGACTGCCAAGTTGGAATTGTCAAATGTGACAATCTTTGGTGGATGACTAACAAATTTTGGGTTTCCCAAGAGCTTCAGAAGGGACTTCTTCTGATTGGGACAATTCAACAAAACCTCCATCAATGTCATGGAGGTGGTAGTTTTTTCTAATTCCTTAGTGATGTCAAACTGTCCCTCCGGGTAAATTTGACTTCCCTCGACCGGATCCTTGGCTTGATTAGAGCCAGGTCCCTTCAGTGGGAAGAAGTGATCAATTGTGTTTTCTGGGGGAGGGGTATTCTTGGGAGGTATTGGCATAGAAGTAGGCCCTATGCAAGTCTGACTCTGAGTGTTGTAGGGAGTCTGCAAACTGGTGAAGGCATTGGCCTCAAAGGATAGGATAGATTAATCAAAGAACCCTTGTAATTTAGGCTCTTCTTCATCCTTTTTGTTTGTCCTAAAGAAGATGGTCTCACATGTGAAGGAACTATGAGTGGGCTCTTGTGCAGATGATTCTAGGGAAGTAGGATTGACAGGTTGTTGTCTGTCTGACTAAGAGATCATGATGATCTTCTCTAGTGTGACACAGTTCACCTCAGAATGAGAGCCGATGTCATGCAATCTACACCAATTGGTCAGGGGGTGGAACATTGTGTAGAATGACTGGGTCTAGCACCATCATGAGTGGTGTTTTAGTTTAGAGGAGGACCTCCGATATTCATGTTATTGTTCCATTGTTGTTGATTGGGCCAAGGCCCATTGTTGTAGTTTCTACCTCTAGAATTGGTATTTCGTTGTCTGGAGAAAATATTCCCCCTCTAGGAATTAGAGTTGTGAGGTGTAGAAGGCCCCACCTTTAGCTATCCCATGTCCATAGTTAGGGAGGACACCAATCACCGGAGGGATTCAACCTCAGCGCACAACTGGGCAGTTGTGTCACAATGTGATTGTTGTTGTGGTTGGTTCCTGGGGAAAGTGGTAGCAGCTCCTAGAGTCAAGGATGACAATCCTCCAGCCATGGGAAACTAGAAGAAAGGTACTCTAGAGGATTGTGTCAATGGTTGTTGCATTTACTATGGCTATTTCTAGGGAATGAATTCCAGACCCTGTATTTTCTGGGCTTGTGATGGATAAACATACCGGGTCTACTGGTCTATCGACGGTGGGCCCATGGCCATTGTTGGGGCACCCATTGCTAGATTGGGGTTGTATTGATGACGTAAGAAGTTTCAACGGGTATCATGTTGAATGGTAAGCTTTTTCTAATCATGCCAGGAGCTTTGATCAAACTGTAGGAAAATTCTAGGGCCAGGTTATAAACCTTTTCCAAAGTATCCCGATCATTTGCAGTAGTGGTTCTCCAAAGGAGAGTGGCAATAATGGAGTCCAGAGAATTTAGGTATGTTTGGATGGTCACGTCAGTGGATGGGATGGAGGGGCCCATGCATCACTTCAAGGCACATTGAAATCGATGGTTGAATGTGGCGAGGGGTTCATCTGGTTCCTTCCTAATTTAGATAAACTAGCTATGGGACCACACCAAGTCCATGTGAATGTGAAAGGCTGCTAGGAAGGCATCTTCTATATCCCACCAACTATTGATGGAGTTGGCTGGCATGTTAAGGTACAAGTTTAACTCATTCTTTCCTAAGGACAAAGGGAACATTTGGGTCACAATATCCTAATGCTCTACCCAGTTTCGGTTCATGAAATATTTATAGGCCTAGAGATGTCCTTCTATGGTTCGTGGGCCTAGATGCTAATATCTGGGAAAGATCTTCTCTGGATGTGGAGGGAGATTGTTGGTAGCACTGGGGAACTGTCCTATTAGGGACCTAGTGTTACCAAAGTAATTTTCCATCAGGGTTGCTGGGTTTGGGCTAGGTTGAGTGTTGGTCCCTGTGGTTATCTTAGGAGCTTGGGTATTCTGAGGTGTAGCAAATCCCAAGATAAGGTTGGCTAGTTGTTTGGTTTGTGGGGTCCTTTTCTTTTGAGTAGGAGGCTTGAGTTCAACAAACTTTCTAGCATTTAGGGCTGATCAAAGGATCCTTTCAAAACGCGAGGGTGAAAAAAGACCCTATCCCACTAAAAGCTTGGTTCCTAAAACTATGGCTTGGGGAACCCTTGGGTGTTGTAATATTGAAATCTTCCAAAGGGGATGAGCTCATGCCCTCCTTCTAGCTCTAGTTTCTGTTGATGGGACTTTGTGACCGGTCTAATCAATAGATGATAATTTGTCACCGGGTACCGGGGTATCAGCCAACTTTGCCTGTAAAGGTTTTCCAGAGAATAAATTCTTCGGGCCTTCATGCACCTGAGTGTCAGGTCTCGATGGTGCAGGGAAGATTAGTTGGGAAAATGACTATTTTGTTCAGGGGGATAGCTAGTTTTACTCATCTTCTTTGGGGATTTTAGCAATGGGTTGGGGTTTCCTGCAAGCATGTTAAGTTTACCAAATAAATAACAAAAGATAGGCCAGAGTTAAGAGTTTGTTACTTCCACTTATAGTTATGCAACATATTTCTAACATCAACAATTCTCCAAAGGACTACACTAAAATATACTAAATACATACAGAACTAACGATTCATACATATTCAATAGCAAGGGGAAATAAGATCATTAGTCTAAACCAAACATCAGAGAAAAGGACATTAGAAACATACAACACAAAAGGGACATTGCTAACTCAGAGATTAGAACATCAACAACATCATTGCTAGAAACTGTTCTTCCTTATAGAGTGTTCCAACATCTCTGGTGTGTACATCAATGGCTCCAAGGGAGCATCTAAGCTACTAAGTACTACTGAGAATTGAGCTCCTATAACTACTGGAATTGAAATGCTAATAGTATTGGATTGCAAAATCATTAATTTTGCTAACCCTTGCTATGAGGTCAGAATTCTTATTTATACACATAGTTTTCCCTAAAACTAACCTAATCTAATTGTACACTCAACATTAAAATACAATATCTGGTACTACCTGCACCACTTACAATTACCTCAAAAAGAATGGAGGTCTGACAGGATGGAAGAAGAAGACATGAAAGCTAGAAGAATCAGAATAGAAGATAGTGTCGGGGTATTAACAAAATAAATCTGATCCTCTCGGTATTCAAGGCAACATGCCTCATTAATGCAAAATGCGGCTCACTATCTTTGAGGCACCAGGTAGTTAATGCTGGAGTGATGCCTTGGGAAAATCACCTATTAGAACCATCCCTCTATCTGACATGCCTTATCAGGATCACCTACCTACTGATTCCCTTATTAACTACTTGATAATGACCAGTTGGCTTAGGGGAACCTAGACACGGGTCATTGAAAGAGTACAAAACTTCAGATCTAGAATTCTGAAGTCCAGGAGCTTACACTCGAAGAATAAAGAATTTACAAACTTGCACCCTACTGGTAGAAATCTCCAGAATCTGAAGAAATTTTTTGTGCCTTGTACATTTTGAAAGCCTCCAAAACCTGGGGAATTCCCTCTTCATCAATGCCCTTGATGCATGCCTGGAAATATGTGGCTGCCCCCACCTACTCGCCCAAATCTAGGGCATTTCCCTTGAATTCCGTAGCTATCTTTCTAGCATCATGGGCCTAGAGCATCTTGCAAGATAAGTGTGACATCTTCAATCCATCAAAGTCTCCCGAGGACTGGAATCGTGACTCCATTAGTTCATCGAACTTCCCCACAACATAATCTATTAGAGTCCACGTATTGGTGTTGAAGGGATCAACTCTTGAAACCCTTGTAAAAAATACCTTTTATAAATTTAAAGAATACTCCACTCTGGGAACTTTTTCCTTTAGGGCACCTACTAGTTACTTGCTAATCTCCAATTTGAGATCAAGTCTAGAGTGCTAAACCTAGAAAAAATCAAATGACTCTTCCCCAAAATTCCCATCTCTGCAACGGGTTCCTTCCTAAGGTTCATGAGCTCTCTTAGCTTGGTCTTCCAAGCCTCATACTATTAGGCTTCTCCCTCTCATATAGAAATGGTATTTTTGGCATGGTGTAAAATGTTGCCAGTCATGTGCAGGTCTGAGAGTGTTGTTAATAGGAAATGTCAGACATTACCTACCTGCTGGGCTACCCAATCGTTGACTGCATGCACCTTCTTCTTCATGTTCCTTACTATGTACACATCACCCTATGGAAGTGGTGCTCTAGATGTAGAAGCTTCCAGATGAATTTCAGCCAATGGCTGTGCTAGCTCTATCAAAAGCATGATGAGATTTGCATTATTTTCCTTCTCTTCCTTAAGTCTCTGGGCTTGTTTGTCTTAGTGGGCATCAATTTCCTGACTGGCCTCTTTAAGAAGGTCCAATTCACCCTGCTTATCCCTCTTCCCCAGAGGTACCTCCATAATTATGTATTCTGTAGCACTTACCATCACTTCCTCTTTGTTTGGCAGAGGTGTTGCAATGACTATGACTATTTCTCTGCCTGGACTAGTCTGAATAGAGTGGAGTGTCTGGGCCTTCTTCTCCTTGGGGAGACTTTGACTTTGTGCCATCATCTCAGCTAGGGATAAATGAGATTTTTCTGTCGCTGGGGACTTTCTCTTCTTCACTTCCACCAACAATTATGTTGGTGGGGGCAGCCTTGCTTCTAGGGCCTGATCATTTGGATCTTCTCCGGGGTTCTATTGTTCACCCTTGATGTTATAGTCTCATTAGACTTTTTATTTGTATTTCCAGGGCCACTTGAACTATCCACCTTCATGGCATCAATATCCTCTACCTCGATGCTCCCGTCCTTAGCAGTATCAGCCAAATAAACATTAATATCTTTGGGGTTCTCCCCCTCCTTCTGCTACTGCTTCTGTTCTTCATCTCCGACATCATCTGCCGAGATATTTTCCTGCATTGGCTTATCCTTCAAAGGTGGCAAAGGTGTCTAGTCTGGATCTATCTATAGTACTATAGGGATCACCTTGCTGAATGTCACACTACCCTGGGTGGGTGGAGGCATCTAGAGCATGGTGATTGAGGTTACAGTTGCTCCTGTAGGTTTGGCTCCCTCAGCTGAAGCTGGCTGCTCATCTTGCACTTGCCTCTTTTCTATTTCGGTCTCTAGGACTGGGATTTCCTGAACATCTAGGATGTCCATCTGTTTTGGTTCCTTTTCTCTTTTAGCCTGGACTTCCTTCTCTATGGCAATTTATTTTTCTGGGATCTCTTCTTCAGTGGGGATTCTTTCTTCTTGTTGAGCAACTATCTCCTCTACCACTTTCCCTATATCCCCTTATAAATTTACAAGCTCATCCATCACAAAGATGTCATCAAAATCATCATGCAGAGGGGAGGTCTCTAGGGGATTCTCTGGTTGATTTTATGGTTCAGGGGAGTCTGGGATAATCTACACCTCAGGGGTGTGGGGCATCCTGAGGTCTATTTTTTCCTTTGGTTGAGGAATATATGTCTTATTTTTCTTCCTCCTTGTTACTAATGGGGGTCCAAAATCCAAAATTGCTGTGTGTTCATCTTCCCCTCATGTCCCCACTACCTAGACCATAAGTTGTGCAAGTGAGGGGGAACCAGAAGGGAGGGCAGGTTCTGCCATAACAACTGGGATGCCTAGCTGGGTACTTATGGCTTCCTTCATTTGGTTGGACACTTCTAGCTAAAGGTGCAATTGTTCCATAATGGGAACTATGGATGGGATTTGGGGTGGGTCCCAACTTTCCTTTTCCCTCTATCCTCTCCTTTCATAGATGTTCTGACCCCAGAAGTGGATCCGTAAAAAAATGGGCCAACTCTTTGAGTACTCTTCGGACATACCTTCTAAAAATATGCATGACTGCATTCAATCACATCATGGGTGATGTCCTCAATTACTGGGCCTTCCAGGGTGTCCCAGTCCACTGGAGGGAGTACCATTTTGTCTACTCCCTAGGCCTTGTACTGTGGGTCTTCTCTGGACCCGGTGTCTGAAAATTCCTTAGGAAAGGTCTTAAGCTTGAGATGCTTCATCATACCTTGCGTCATCCTAACGAAATGTTGATTCCAAACTTCAAAATTGTCCTGGCAGTCTGCCCAAAAATCTTTAATGTGAGGCTTGTGGGGATCTGACGCTCGGGTCTGTGCTAATGATATCTTATCTAACGGATCAAAATTCTTCTAGTCCAAGTAAATCTCTGCCAGCCCCAGAAAATTTTGTTCACTGTCAACCTCTTTTGCCACTGCAAGGCTGCAAGTATAGCTCCCACAAGTTATTGGGAACAGAATATTGGTGACCTTCTTCAATGTAAAGAAGGCATGCATCTCTAGAATCTATTTGCAATATTCCAAAAGAATTATCCTATCCCCACAATGTTTGGGCAACAGGTAGGGTTTCTCGGAGAAGCCAGTCACCCAAATGTAGGAGTGTTGTTTAAACTAGATGTAGTAATGGCCATAAGTGCTGACCAATATCATTGCCTATTTTCAAAGCCATTATCTGGCATCCTGAGTGGGTGTAAGAATGTTGTAGTAAATGAACGCGTCATTTACTCTACAAAAATTAGGGAAACTGGCCTGTCATTGAATCTGTGGGAAATAATACCACGAAGCATTCTAGCACTTGCTAGTCCTGAGCTCACCGACAGTGAGTAGTCCCCTAGGTATGGGATGTTTTTGCGCTAGTGGCCACAAGACATATGAAGTCATGTAAAATTTGGAGGACCGGGTGACCTTGACAAGCTGGGCGTCCACATGATTGGCAATGATAGTTTCCCAATCGAAAGTTTGTCCACTAGAGGCAATGCCGAACAAGAAGTAATACATCAATGCCAAGAATTAATGGGCATAGGGCTCTCCAAAGACCCTACACAAAGCGATGATCCTCCTCCGTATGCTTTCTTTGAATTCTGTCTGGGGGATCTCCAAATTTACCTTTTTGTAATCTTTTCTTAGAGTCTTAAGGCAATTGGAGTTGAGGTATTGCTGGACCACTTGCGGGAGCTTCTCAAATTCATTTAATGCCAGGGTCTAGGTGATAACTACAACATTGGAAAAGTAGGGGATCCTTAGCCCCAAAGAAAATGTTGCGGCATCTAGAGACACTATGGGCATTGCATAGCCCAATGAAAGAGGAGCAACAAGCACAACATCTCAGATGGCTATGTTGTAGTGTTCCACCTGTGTGATAATGAGTTCTAGATCATATACTAATTAGGGGAAGTAGGCGGCCTTTAGGATTATGGAGGTGGCCACATTGAGTGCCATCAGATCTTTGGCCTTGCACTGAATGAACATTATTTTTACTAAGGCCTGCATTTTGACCCATGCCTCAACACTTTTGTAGGTTATCAACTACAGCTTGGAATCAACCTTTGATCCTAGAATAGCTTCTCCCTTCAAATATTTCATTGTTAATGGGAGTTTTTCTAAGGCCTTCTCGGCCTTGGTCCTGATGGCTGCCCTTGTTGAAGTAGTAGGGAGTTCTGGGCTCCTAGGTGGAGAAGATACTGATGCTTCAAACATGATTGATAAGTGGATTTTGACAACCTACAAGACTAGACAACCATCAATATACATAGCATAATAGAATTATAGATTCTAGAGATTTCATCACCACCTCACATCTGTCCTGAAAAGGTGTTAGTTTGCATCAAACCCCCCCTATATATATATATATATATAATGAAATGCCTTACTTGGGAATTTGATCTATGCCCAGGGGTTCCAGAGATTCTGGCTCATGCAATAAATGAAATGAAGATCAAAGGGGAACTTGGGACCCAGAGTCCAGAAAACTGACCGTTATCGACATGACCAGTAATTAGCCGTACTAGGCTGACATGGGGCATCACATAGTCATGCAATAAAGGGAGTAATGGTAATAATGATGATAGATGTTAGAAAATGTGAGGGAATGAATGCCACTTGGGCTAGTTTTGAATACTCACATGTGGGGGAATTAAACCTGCCATTAAGTCTAAGCTGATAGAGGAGAGAGAAAACCTGCAAACTCAACCAGGCAAGGTGCCGAGTTCAAGTTTGCAGACACCAGAAGGGCGAGCTTGAAAATTTTGGTAAACGAAAAAGGGTATGGTGAGCTCTCCACCAAATGAGTGTGAAGGATATACAGGAATGTATAGGGTTCACAGGGTTTCATGCAAACACCAACCATGAACACTTATGCACAATAGGCCGAAGAACAATTTGCAGACAAACCTAGGAACAAACCTATTTACAAACAATTTATAGACAAACGACAACAATTTACAACATTTACACTAGAATACATTGTTTTACAACTGCACAGAGGTCAGACAACCCTTTGGCAGAGCCATCCCACCAAGAGGAGACAACAACCAAGAATAAAATAGGAAATAAGAGACAAAAGAAAAATGGAACAAAACCAAAACAAAACCAGAAAGCACAAGGGAGAACCATAAGGGCCTACCTTAAAACATGAGGAATGTGGGAGAACAAGCATGGGAGGTGCTCCACAACTAATCAACTTCAAATTCCCACAAAAAAATAACTTCCAGTTACTATTAAGCATGGTTTAAGCTCTAAGAACAAATCACACTTAGTCGCTGCTAAAATCACTCTAATCGCCTTGAATCACCCTAGGTAATTTGTTCGTGGTAAGTGTAACAATGACTGGTGAAACTTATTTATACCATTATGGTAAAAACATCCCACCCTACTTCTGCAAATCCCAAGAAAGGCAATCCTCCAGACTCTGGGCCTAGGGATCCCATGCAACCGCACCCTCTAATAAAAGAGGAAGTGGTGACAGAGGATTTCAAAGTTCAGGATCCGGCTGGAACAAAGAAGAAAAACACTCTAGGACTGGGTCATGGAGGAAGAGAAACCAAAAAGGAAAGGAAAACACCAACCTCGTGAAGGTAAAGGCCAAAGGAAAACAAAAGGAAAAGAAACAAATCAAAAGCAAAAAGGGGGACCCAACATTTGCCCACAAAATGGAGGGATGGGTATGCAAGGCATAACAATACCTTGATCTATCTCTCCTATCAAAGCTCTTCTTTATTTGCATCTGTTGGAACTCTATATTCTGCATGGACTTGTCTATTCTCTCTTCCAACTCCATGAGCTAAGCATACCTTACCTACAAAGGTCTCCCTCTTCAAAGAGGACAATTTGGGTAGCCAGGTTTAAAGTTGGTAATTTAGTTGAAATGGACAATCTAGATTCCCTTCCATAGACTAAAATGTATGGAGAGTTCCCAATGATCTTCTTGGGAGTGATCTTGTCTAACCATAAGGTAGACTTCAATTTAGAGTGCCAATTTCTCTAATTTTCTTGCAGAGTCTTCTTGATTATCCTGACCAGGTTCTTGTTTTTAGACTCTGCTAAACCATTACCATGGGGGTAATAATTGGAGATTTTGTTTAGGTAAACACCATATTTAATTTCCCATTCAGTGATTCTTAAGCTTGTGAAAGAAAGTGCATTGTCTGATATAATAGAGTCTGGGGTCCCAAACCTGTGGATTATGTCATCATAAAAGCTCAAGACAACACTCTCATTTTCTTCCTTCAGTACAATGGCCTCAGTCCATTTGGTGAAATAATTAGTTGTAGTGATTATCCACTTATGGCCTACACTAGATGGGGGTTAATTAGGCCTCTGAAGTCAATGCCCCACTTCATAAAAGGTTGGTACGTCTTGATTGGTTGCAGGGGCATAGCTACAAGCCTTTCTTTACCTATAAACATGGCACATTTCATGCATTTTCTTACATGATCATGACTATCCTTAAAGATAGATGGCCAATAGTATCTAGCTCTCATGATCTTGAAAGAATTAGTCCTAGGAGAGAATGAGCTCCAGAAGGTTCACCATGAAATTCATTTAGGACACCTGCTACTTGTTCTAAATCAATGCATCTTAAGAGAACACCATTATGATCCTTTCTAAAAATGATCTCATTAATCAACACAAAGGAGATAGATTGCAACCTATAATACCTTCTTTTTGCTGAATCCAAATTTGCAGGGAACTCTCCTGTCTTGAAAAAATGAACCATGTTAGGCAACCAACCTACTGCCTTGGCATGTTATTTTGTTGAATGTATAACTAAGGATGCATTCATTTGATCTTGGTCTTTTGGAGTTTCATCCTCAGTCAATTATTCACAAAGAACTCTTCCTATGACTAGCTTGGTCATTTGGATAACAATATCATATTCCATGACCCTGGTGATCCAACCAACTCTTTTCTCATTTAAGTCCTTAGAAAGAAAGAACTCTTTGACACTTGGGTGAGTGAATCTCAATTGTACTTTACTATGAGTCAATAGATGTCTAAAATCTTTAAGGATCTTCACCACAACAAGTACATGTTTCTCTACAAAATAGTACCTCTATTCATACTCTTCCAAACCTTTGCTAAATAAAGTAATAGGTTTCTCCAATCCTTCAGAGTTCTGTTGAGTTAACATTGCAGATATGGCATCAGATCCTCCATAAGAATATAGAATGAAGTCCTTACTGAAATTAGGATTCAGCAAAGGTAGGAGATTTTGTCAAATCCTCTTTAATGGCTTGGAAACTTCTCTTTCCTTCTTTTCTCCAACATAAGACTACATTCTTCTTCAACATTGCTGTTAAAGACTTTAATAGATCTGCAATATTAGGTAAGAAACACCTAAAAAAGTTAATCCTGCCTATGAAGGATTAAAGACTCTTCTTGTGAGGTGGTAGGGGTAGCTCTAGAGTAGCTGCAATCCTCTCAGGGTCCACTATAATACCTTTTTTGGACACAATATATCCCAATAGTTCCCCTTCATGGACCGCAAACACACATTTCTTGGAATTGAGGGAGATCCCAAACTCCCTACACCTTTCAAATATTTTTCTTAGATGTTTGATGTGGTCTGCTGCATGTTTAGAATATACAGTGATATCATCTTGTAACCACCATAATTTGGTATTCTCTAACTATAGACCCTATTTTTCCTAAGTGTGATCATACCCCCAATTATTTCTAGACAACTCTTCAATCAGCTGACATAATTCATTCAAATCAGATTTAATCTCCTAAGTGATTTAATCACTAAATTTTATTAATCATCTTAGCCAATCAAAACCAATCAATTCAATACAAATCAATTCAAATCAAACATGGCTAAGGTAATTAATTTAAAAGGAATTAAATAAATCCCTATTATATCTAATCACTTGCAAAAGTCTATCTTCTAGCCTAAATTAATCTAATTAATTGGCTATAGTCCTAATTAATTATCTAATAAAATCAAAAGCTTAAATAATTAAATTCCCTATTTTTGGATGAATATATTAATTATAATTCATTTCATTAATATTCCCCTTAACCCTAACCTGACCTATCTCAACCACCTTAACCCTGGGTTCAAACCCATCCCAACCTATTCCCCCCATGCTAAGCCTAGGCCATATCTTAATCCTATTCTAACCCACTTCCTAATGTTGTCACATTCCTAATTTTATGATTAGGAACTCAACCCACTTGAGAAAGTCAACTTTCTCAAGCTTGACTCCCTCTAAGTCCACCTTCTCAAGCTTGGACTTACACCCCTCACCATGCTTCTTAAATGCTCTCATTAATGCATTATTAATGGAGATTCCTCAAGCCCATGCCTCATGAATGCCTTTGACATTTAATGCCTCTTAAACATCATTAATAGTTTTACACCTCCATTAATGAACCTTGTCCCCCTCTTTCTCCTCATTTCTTCTATAAATAGAATGAGTTTTTGAGCTCAAATGGCCCTTAATTTTAGAGTTGAAAGCATTGTTATGCTATTAGGATTAACATAGATTCATATTGCATTTTAGCTTCCATGTTTATGCATTGATGTAATCTTTATTTTTAGAGCTAAAATGCATGTTTATTGGATATCTTTCTTAGTTTTATTTGAATCTTTCATGCTAGGTTGTATATGTCACTGGAAAAAGCATAATCTGAGGGCTATTACGTTATTTTTCACACTCCTCCTAGTTAGAAAACAATAGATCAATTTTATTGTATTTACATGCTTTACTAACCCTATTTTCACTAACACAATGATCTATTTAAGTGTCATGTTGCAGACAACAGGTTCACTAATTAACACACACACACACACACACACACACACATCTAAGTAGACTAGTACAAAATTGTACATGAGGGTTTTGAAGGCCATATCCATATCCTTTTGAAAAGTAGCACTTGTATTATACAAACCAAAATGCATGTTTTGATAAACCATGGTTCCCCACTTGGTTGTAAATGTAGTCTTATATTGATCCTCTTTATTAAATAGGATCTGATTGTATCCTGAGTAGCCATCCAGTAATGAGAAGTGTTTTGATCCAGAGACACATTGCAAAATTTGCCCCATAGATGGAAATGGATGGCGATCTTTTAGGGATGCCCTATCTAAAGTAAACACATAGCCTCATTTCCCCATTCTTTTTCCTAACAAGAACAAGGTTGGATACCCAAATAGTATTCTTTATGGGGTAAATGATGCCACTCTCTATTAATTTGAGAAACTCATTGTGCATGAGTGGCTCAAGTTTGGGGCTGACAGGCCTTTGCTTCTATCTGACTTGCTTGGAATTTGGTTCTAATTCAATGGTATGTTGAGAAAGTGCTGGATTTAATCCCTTAAGGTATTCATATTTCCAAGTAAAGATATCACTAAAATCTTGAAATAATTGAGTATAATCTTGTCTCTCTAAATCAATGTTCACTTTTCCAAACTTTAGGCTTTTACCTGGCTCCAGCTCTAAATCAGCATAATGTTCTTGCTGAACTACCAATCTAGTCAGATTATTCCTTTTTGATAGGTCATTTATGTTGAAGATAGATTCTAGGGTGACAAGGCCTTTAGGCATCTTATTTGATTTAAGTTGTACCACTTGGTTACCATAGTTCTGCATCGGTCTATCTTGATTGTGCTCTGAAAAGTCATCTTCTTCAAACAAGAATTGCAGAATTTTCTCGTCATTATCAAACACTTTCCAAGTAAAATTATTATCAGGGATGGAAGGCATCACAATAATATTAACATGCTATTGATCCTTCCTTACTGAAATGTTGTTAGGGATATCAAATTGGGATCCAACAACATCTAATCTATCTTCATTCTGATTTAGTTTTCTAGGGACAAAAATGATGTTGAAAGAATAGAAATCTTCTATAGCATCCCAAACCCCATGCTTGTAAGCTTTCATTGTATCATTCTTGGTAGCACTTATCCCTCTTACCTAGCTAAACACTAGATCACTTTCACCATATACCTTTAGGGCTTTAATCTCTCTCTTTCTAGGCCACTCCAATCCATTCACCAGACTCTCATATTCAGTAGTATTGCTTGTGCAAGAAAAACTGAATCTAAAAGCTGTATAATACTTCTCACCTTTTGGGGGGACTAAAATTGCACCACCACCAGAGCTATGTCTATTTCTAGCACCATCAAAGAATATTTACCAAAATTTATTTCTCTATTCTTCTAATTCCTCAGTGTCTGCCTTGAAAAGATTTGTCCCTATGAATCCATTCTCTTGTATCAAATTATTTCCCAAACCAGCATACCAAATAACATTGGCTTGGGCCTCTAAAGCTCTTTTTTATTCCAATTCATCTAGATAGATATCTGAGATTTTTTATATCTTAGTGTTTGTTTCTCTGATAATTTGAAAGTCACTACTATCAAGTGCAAGACAACTTGCATTGAATACATTGGACACATAAGGTTCTATATGATTAACTACCAATGATTTTGTCTTCATAGTAACCTTGGTTTCATACCTATTATGGAAAATCATGTGAGACCATTCAAAATAAAGATAGCCTCCTATCTGTGCTATGAATTCTCTTGATAGACATATGGCAAAGAGAGAAGGGAGATCTATGATGTAGATGTCAAGTAAGATAGAGAGATTGGGGCTTCCAAGAAGGGTCAAGCTTGTATCCATGGCCACACCTACTATGTTTATTAATGAATCATCAAGTTGAGTTACCCTCTTTTGGAAGGGTTCATATTTGATCCCTAATTAATCAACTACCTTCTTGGGCATGACTGAACTAGTTGTTGATCTCTAAGTTTTTTTGATCATTAGTGTCCCACACTTAGTCATTTATCTAGGTGGGTGATATAGGAAAAAAGCTCCCAAAGTTTGCTGGTAATAATGTGATTTCTTGTGAAACACATTTAAGGAAATTCATTGACTTTGTCGATGAATTGAATATCACCCATGAAGATTTACTAATGAAGCTATTTGTTAAGTCCCTTGTTGAAGATGCAAGAGAATGGTTTAGAAGCCTTGCTAATGTCTCTATTGTTTCCATGGATGAGTTGATTGAATTATTTAAAGACCAGTATGGAGCCAAAACAAATAAAGGCTTTTTATTGAACGAGTTCAATAATATCAAAAAAAATTACAATGAAGAAGTTACTAAGTTTAACACAAGGTTTCAAAGAGCTATGCATAAACTATTTCAGAAAATAAAGCTAGATGAAGAGGTTTGTCTAGCAACCTATTTAAATGCCTTTGATTCCAAGATGGGATATGCTCTGAGAGATAAGAACCCTAGAACAC
>MU225715.1:356634-373967 GCA_018584345.1 Thuja plicata | reverse complement strand
GATGGTTTTTTAGGTTACAACCAGGTTTTAGTCAAAGAAACAGAGCAGTATAAAACTGCATTTACTACTCCTTGGGGAACATATGTTTATATCAGAATGCCTTTCAGATTAATAAATGCAGGAGCAAATTTTCAAAGGGCCATGGATGTGGCTTTCAAAGATTTTATAGATCTATTCATGGTCATTTATCAGGATGAATTGACTGCATATTGCAAGAGGGCTTTGGATCATTGTGACCACCTTGGTAAACTTTTTAACAAAGCTTTGGAATATGGTGCTTCATTGAACCCTAAGAAATGTCATTTTGCGGTCAAAGAGGGGAAGTTGTTGGGACATATAGTGTCCAAAGAAGGGATAAGGATAGACCTTGAGAGAGTGGAGGCAATTCAAAGAGTAATTTCTCCAAGAAATTTAAAAGGTGTTTAGTCCTTTTTAGGAAAGATAAATTTTGTCAGAAGATTTGTAGTCAATTTTTCAGAAATTGTTAAGCCCATTGTGAAATTGCTGAAAAAAGATACTAAGTTTGTTTGGAAAGAGGAAGCTCAGCAAGCATTTGAAAGAATTAAAGAGGTAGTATAATAGGCTCTAGTTTTGAAATCTCCAGATTACACTAGGCCTTTCTCTTTGTTCTCATTTGCCTCATTTCATACTATCATTGCAATATTACTCCAAAAGGATGAACAAGGATTTGAACATCCTATAGATTTTTACAGTAGATCCTTGCAGGCTGCAGAACTCAACTATGAAATAATGGAAAAGCAGGCCTATGCATTGGTTAAGGCAGTAAAATCTTTTAGGCCTTACTTGGTTTGTGCTAAGGTGTAGGCCTATGTTCCTCATTCAGCGGTAAAAGATATCCTTACACAGTTAGAGGTTACTAGTAAGAGGTGTAAGTGGATTACAAGAATACAAGAGTTCAATCTTGAGATCAGTATCACCAAACTAATAAGAGGACAAGGTCTGGAAAAACTTATGATAAAATAAAATCTAGATTTGGTGCACCTAAACTAGACAGAGACACATGATCAAGCAATTACTAGTATAGAAAGGCAACCATATTATGCTGATATTGTTTTCTTTCTCAAACATGCTAGGTGCCCTGATCATTTATCTAAAAATCAAAAGAGAAGTCTGAAGTTACAAACTCAAAGGTATATTTTGATCCAAGGGGATTTGTTTTGGAAAGATAAGAATGGTATATTATTGTTGTGCCTTGACAATTTTCAGGCTAAGAGGGTTTTATCTGAGATGCATGAAGGGGAATGTGGAGGTCATTTTTCTGCTAGGACCACCGCCCATAAGATTTTGAGGTCAGGATATTATTGGCCTACTTTGTTCAAAGACACATATATTCATGTCAGAAAATGTCAACCATGTCAGAGGTTTTCCAACAAATTAAAATTTACAAGAGCTCTGTTGCTGAATCCAGTGAGTACTTAGGCTCCTTTTGCTATGTGGGGGATTGAATTTATCGGTGAATTTCAAGAGAAATCTAGTGCAGGACATAGTTGGATACTGGTGGCCACTGATTACTTTACTAAATGGATTGAGGATATCCCTACCAAGAGAGAAACAAGCAAGGTGGTTATTGAGTTTCTCATGGATAACATTTTAACCAGGTTTGGTGTGCCTAGTAAATTAGTGATGGATAATGCTATGAGTTTTAGATCAGAAGAAATGACAAGATTTTGTGAAAGATATGGGATTAAAATGTCATACTCATCCCCATATCACCCACAAGCTAATGGAAAAGCTGAGTCTAGTAGCAAAAGCATATTGAAGATACTAAAAAGGACTCTGGAACAAAATAAGAAAACATGGCATATAAAGTTGAGATTAGCCCTTTGGGCTGATAGGATCACAATCAAGAAGGCAACTGGTAAATCCCCATTTGAATTGGTATATGGTTTGCCAGCAAGGTTGCCAGTGAATAATTTATTACCTGTTTACCAGTTTATACAAGAAGAACATTTAAATATCTCTGACCCAATGCAAGATAGAATGATGCAGTTGATAGAGTTGGATGAAACCAGAAGAGAAAGTCAGATAGAGAACATAGGGTTATAGAAGAAAATAAAATATTTATTTGATAAGACCTGGCTACTAGCAGAAAGTTTCAGGCTGATGACTTAGTTCTCCAATGGAATGCAAGGGAAGAAGACAGAGGTAAGCATAAGAAATTTGAGTCTTTGGGGTTAGGGCCTTATATAATCTCAGAACATTATGGGAAAGACTCATATCTATTGAAAGATATGGAGGGAGCAGGTTTTGAGTTGCTTGTGCATGGGCAATTTTTGAAACCTTTCTTCAAGTGAAAATCATTGTAGTGCATGAGTAAATATGTATTATATGTTTAGTATTTTCCCTATTTGTAAGTTCTGTAAGTATTCCCCCTCTTTTCCTCTGTCTGTTCTGCTCCTTTTTGTGGTGGTCTACAACCAGAGATTCTGTGGTTCTTTGTCATAAACCTTGTTTAGCCAATCCGTATCAGAGCCACTGTTGGTTGTATTCTAGGTTTTGCCTTCTTTTTCCTTGGTTCTGTGGTCTTCCCTCTCCAGGTTTTCATGTTTTCATGTCTAAGAGCCTAAAACCTGTGAAAATATTCAAAATGCTTAAACCCTAGCTCTTGTTCAATGTTCAACTTTGAAGAAAAACCCTAAGGCATTGATTTTATTATGTTTCTCAGTTACTTTTTTCCTCACTTAAGTCATGAGTTATTTTCCAATCGCTTAGTCGCACAACTTAAAATAGCATATTCCTTTTCATCCCCAACTTTGTGATTCGCCTGTGTCGCATAGTCTCATGTAATAACTGAATATTCCCTGTTCTTTCCCAGACTTCGCGATTCACTTTGTGTTGCATAATTGCTAAATCATTTGAACAGAGCAGTAATATATATGTGGGCCCACAGACAAGTCGGGAGGTCGCAAGATGTTTTCTACAGTTAAGAGTTTATTAGGAGACATCGCGATTGCCTTTTGTTGCATAATTGCAGAATGAGTTTAATGTAATGTGTAATGCAAAGCCTTTAGTCGTGCAGTCTCCAGAAAAGAGGCCAGTTAAGTTGAAACTGCTGAGACTTGGTGACTAACCTTTTACGGTTTGGGATAAAGCACAGTCGGGTTGTCGCCATATAACTCAGTTTGCAAATCAAAAGAAGACATCTGTCAGAAGTTAAATGGATTTCAGAATGATCGCTTAAAGGTATAAGTGTATTCAGTGACTACGAGACTACTTAAGGGTAACTGCTAGTCGCATGGTCTTGTGATCTTTTAAAGGTATGATAAGTTACTTGGCGGTCAAGCGACAGGCATCAGATAAAATCATGAAAAGATCCTACAGTAGTCACCAAGTCTGAGGATAAGAGACCCTAAAGAGTAAAGTCCTCGTGACTCAGTGGTCAAGGGTATGTCACGAGATTGCAAGATGATTTTAAGAGAAGAATCCTTTGTCATGATGTCTTAGAAAGTTTTTGGCACTCAATGTTTTCATTCAGTGATTAGCCGACTAAGGGTTGTCGTGCAGTCTGACAGAAGAAAGATAACATTTGGTGACTAAGAAATAACTGTGAAAGATAACATTAACTGTTAGTCACATAGTCTGAGAAAAGAACGTGGGTTAGTGATAACCACTGGTGACTTAGATTTGCTTTGTGTCGTGTGATCGCCAAATGTTGACTCTAGTTAGTAAAACTTAGGAGGTTGCATAGTCGCTATGTCTCTAGATAAATCATGGGTTAAGGATTGGGATCAGTGATAGAGAAAATGAGTGTAGTCACCTTATCGCTCAATGTTAATTTCTGTGAAAAGGCGCTGGTATTAAATATGTTAGTATGAATTATCCGGCGCCCAATTAGATTTCCAGATTTTGATTACTGTGTAGAAAAAACGTAGCTAAGATGTATGACAGAGGGCCAATCCCAGGGTGACATGTCACCTCATTTGAATTTTATAAGGTTTAGTCAAGGATTTAGTTTTACAAATTTGATTTTCCTATCACACTCAGGAAACTACGGCTAGGTTTTCAATTATGTTCACAGTATGTGGAATATAAGAAAGAATTGATGTTCTGAGAATCATGAGCTATGTACCTTGAATGGTTACTATAAGAAGATGATTTCTTGTTCATTTACATTCACCTTGCTTTTAGAGTTTCTAAATTTAAAGATTTCAATTGCAAAAATAGAGTAAAATTCAAAGATTTGCAGATATCTCTGTGATTTATACGTTCATTATTCCCAAAATTGTGCGCAAGACAGTCTGTGAGTCTCTGTGATAGATTTGTTTCAGTACTAGTAATGAAGAGGAGATTCAAGCACTAAAAACATGAGCAGAGCTGTGAGTGTAGCTTCGACCAGTGGAGAAAGTGAGAGGGTGGAGGACGGGGCAAAAGAAAAAGTGAACTATTCAGATGAATTCCTCCGTCTCCTTCCTGGTTCGACACAGAATAAAAAGGTCAATGCTAATGTCCTCATTGATGAATATAAAGATGTTCAAGATGCTGTGACTCTAGGAACAACAGTTTTTTCTCTCTTCAACTATTTTTATAAAATTCTGACAAGGCCATCCCAGTGTCAAACCCTTGGACCTGTGGTTTAGCCAGGTTAATTGTTCCTGATGTCTTCCTAGATGTATACTTGTTCTTGGACCTAGCCAATCATTATGATGTTTTATCAAAGACCATTAAGAGGGATGATGGCATTGCCTTATTGATATTAAATAGAAATTTGTTCATGCAAGCATTTTCCTTATACAACACTATGTCTACTAGAATTGACATGACAAAGCAAAAACAAAGGTATAATTTGAAGCTTAGGATTGCTAGGAGCCAGTTGCTAAAACATATGCTAAAAGAAGTGAAAAAGTATTTAGATCCTATGTCTGGGGATAGCCCATATTATTACAAGGATCTACACTTCTATATTAAGTATGTTGCCTATGCCCTGTGCAGAGTGCTGGGGATAGATGGTGATGCAGAAAAGATTGATGTAGGGATTTTGATGATGGTGTTGGACCTACAAGATGTCCACTCCAATACTAGTTATGATTATATTTAACACATCATAGATGAAATGCATGAGGGTTTCATTGCAACCCAGAAGAGAATGAAGAACCCAAAAGAGAAGGAGCCCAAGTTTTTACATTACTCAGTTCTTATGCACCTCCTTTTGCATTTCAATTTTGTCATTATGGATGTTAATAATTTAACCCCTTAGAGATTCTATCAGTCAGGACCAAATCCTATCCAATTTTGGGTGAGGGTTTGGAATTACACTTCTAGGGAGTGTGACTATTGTGCCTTTCAGAATTGGATTATGTATCCAATAGTACAGGGTTTGGGAACCAACAGAACAAGAATCCCATTAAAAGTTATACAACTGCTTAGGCCCTATGAGTATATAGATAGTTGGGGTGGAAAGCATAATTGGGGTGACTTCTTTTTGGAAGAAAATTACATAGTCATTAGGGTATATGGGTGTATTCACCCACCTCATTTATTACCATATTATGTACCAGCAAGGGTGGCGGCAATGGAATTTATATGGCAGCTATTGTTGACAGACAATGAGCATTTTGTGCCACATAAGAAGGGGACTTTGACCCCTAGGCAGTTTAAGATTTCTAACTTCATAATTGGCAAGGGTGCCATTGATGCAGTAGGTCAATGGTTGGAAAGATACAGGATGGGGGCAGCCCCTTATAGATACATTGACCCAGAAGGTTTTATGGCAAGGGTAAGGAGATAATATACTCCTACAATCCCTAATACAAATGTCCACTATGAATGCATAGAAGAAGATGCAACAAGGAATCTCTTGGATGAAGATGATATTCATACAAGAAGATTGAATATTCAAGAATGTTTAAAACTTGAGAAGAAAATAAAGAGAAATGGGTTGGCTTTTGGGGGTTTTTACCCTGATCTCCCATATTTTGACAGAGTTAAAGCCATGATAGACAACTATTATGTGCTTATAGAGCAAGTGGATACAGTTCTTGACAAGAAAGGTGCTCAAACACCTAATCATTTAGAATTTGAATATAATAGTAGTCATGATAGTGATTATGCACATCCTACTATATATCATCCACTACAGCAAGATGTTGCTGAAATACCATAGTTGCAGGGAGCAGAGGGTCACATTATAGATTTGACAGTTGCTACCCAACCAGATGATTTAGAAGAACCTGCTTCAAAGAGGCAGAAACTAGAGATAGGTCAGCCTTCAACTAAAGGGAAGAATAAGAAGAAAGATAAGGCTAAGGCCTTAGTACCTAGCAATAGGTTATATGATCACAACCTAAGAAAGGAAATTAGAGAAGGTAAGAAATAGCAGCCTGATTTAGATGATGAGGTTGAAATGCCCCTTAAGGCATGTATTGATGAGAGATTAATTCATCAACAAGAGTTTTTAAATGATGATAATTTTGTAAAAATTGAGAAGTTTAAAGACTTCCTGAGATGGTACAAGAAATAAAAAATAAGAGCAGAGCTAACAGTTGATGATCAAGAGACCATGACTAATGAGGCATTGATGGCTCTGCAAAATTATGATCCTAAAAATGAGGATATTTCACCAGAGGATGCCAGGAAACTAGTATTAGGAAGTGGAATACTATTGGCTGAGGGTTGGGATTTAGCATCCACCTTCATTATTGATCAAATAAGGAATTAGCCAGACCTCAAGATGGCTAGTGAAGTCCAAATAGGCGATGTAATAAAAGGATTTGGGTATATTCCAAAGTCTCAGGCCTTTGCAATGTGGAGCTTGTGTCCAAAAGACCAAAAACCCCAAGTGGTGAATATTCAAGAGAATATGGTGGGCAATCAGATGGTTTGGACAATGCAAAATATAAAGGATTTGGAGATATCCCAAATCATGACACATTGGACTCACTTGAATGAAGACAAAACTAAGCAATTGTCTGAAAGGTGCAGCACATTGGTGGAAGAGACTAGTGCATTGGCAAAAGATAGAGAGATGTGCTGAGTTCAACTTTATCAGATGGATCAGATGATAAAGAAATTAATGGAAGAATTGGAAACAAAGCCTGAGGTGATGTATGTGCCATAGCCCCTGCAAATTGAAGACAAAGCAAAATATGAAGAGGTGGCTGAGGAAGAGAAAGGAAATGAGGTTGCTTTAAGAGCATTGAAGGGTGTTGTGTAACACAGAATTGATGTTTTAAAAGATAAAGCTGATGTTATACTCAATGCTTATAACAAATTGCCAGCTTTGCACACTGAAGTAATGGGGTATTTGGCTATCCTCAACCCCTATTTTACTAAGTCGTCTACTAGGGTGCAGTTATTTGAGAAGCTAGCATCATTGCAATCCCTGAGATCATATTTTCCAGAGATAGTTACTGAAGTTGAAGATGAGATCAAAAGAGTTAATATTGCTCTCTCATTCTTTAAGGGAAAATTGAACCAAATTGAGGTAAAGTTAAGCATCTTTTCTGATGATTTTAACAGATTCATACCTTCCTTAAGAGGAGATGATGATCAAGTGAAGGCCTTAGATGCCTGGAGGGGTGAGTTTGATAGCAAAATGCCTAGTAGTGAGGCATTTATTTTAGGAACTGATATTGATGTAGAAGGGTTCAATAAGATATTGGATGAAGCTTTCAAGGCATAAACTGACATCAATAAGTTTCTAGTAGACATAAAAAATATCACTGATGCGAGATGGGATAGGAAAAAGGTCCAAATACAGAGTACTCAGGACTTCAAATGGCCATCAAATGATGAAGTGAAAGCATGGGAGGTGATGACTACACCCAAGAGGAAGAAGCCAGTAGTAGAAGAAGAAATTTTGGACGATGAGTAGGGATGACTACTTGGTACTTCACCATTGAAGATAAAGAGGACAGTTATTGAAAAAGGAGAATGTAGGTAAATCTGAAAGCACGATCATCCAGACTCGACATAACTGCTACCATCTACTATATACACTATCAGATCAAGTCGCTAGATCGGGAGAAGAACAAAGAATATCTATTTCTATCTTTTTGACTTGGTCATTCTACCGCTTCTTCTCTCTCTTTCTTTTTGTCTCTTCTATAGTTTTAGGGTTAGGTTTTCTAAGACCATCCGAAGCTTGTAGCATCTTTTTGAAAAGGATTCCAAGATGGTTGAAGACCTATATATATAGAAGAGAGTTGTATCTTCAAAGAGGGGATGAAAATAAATGTAAATAATCAGTCTTTCTAAATCTGTTCCTTTGTTCTTTCAAGCTTCAAAGCTTTTTCTTATGTATGAAAGAAGGATTACATCAATAAAATATGGTGCAATTTTACTCTTCTTTATTGTTGTCTCTTTATTTCCTGTGTATGTTTTTTTATGATTAAGATTGTAAGGCAATCTGAAGCATTTTGGTTACAAGGTGACTATCTAATTACTTGCAAGTTTCTTTCATATAAAGAACTAAGTTTTGTGAGTATTTTCAGAAAGCATATCAGTATTTAAGGATTTGATACAGTATTTCAGAGGTAATCAGATAATTTGTAAGGCAATTTATCCTAATTGCATGTAGGTTGTAAGGTAGCTTACAGTGTTTTGTTTATGTGAAACTTCAAGCTTTTGACTCTGTAACCCAAAGGATAAGCACTGATCTAGACCTGGGTCTGATAATCTATCATCATCTAAGTTTTTAAGATATTCAAAATTATTCAAAACATACTTGTCACTAAAATATATGAGCTGAACTCATCAAGGACTTATGTCAGCAGGACAGTGTCCACTTTATTGATTCTTTAAAGAGTGAATCATTAGGTTATCCCTCCTAAAGAAAAAAGGAAGAAGGATGCAAATCCTTGACTCATTGGCCTATGTTCTCAAAACCATAGCCTGGCTTATAGTACTCTGTTTCAAACTAATCATTGTAATCTCTAAATTGTTCTATAAGTTGTTACAGTGAGGTTTTTAGTTCATACCCAATGAATGAAATAATCCACCAAATACAGAGCTTGAGATATCAGTAATCTTTAAAAGGTAAAACCTGCCTGAGTTTGTGGAGCTCAAAAATGAAGAAGGATCTTATCCAATCCTTAGAAATTAGTCTTTCTCTTGCCAAAAAGAGGTTGCAACTGATTATACAAGGTATACTATCATCATTAGGTAAGTGTTGCAAGAAAAAGAGCTAACACCACTCCCTGATCCTATAAATATTTTACATCTCAAGCACTTCTATGCTTGATCTATTAGCAGTCCATTGTACAATAGAAATCTTCAAAAATCCAAAAAATCAGAAAAGCAGAAAATCCAAAAAAAAATCAAAAAAATAAAAAAAGCATAAAAAATACAAAAACTTGAAAAGAATATCAAAAAATCAAAAGAGAAAGAGAAATAAATTCGTCCATCTATGAAAACCACTTTGGTGGCGCAATGGATAAGTACCATGGTGAAAACCTATTTCAGGCACCATGTGTAGTCAGATCCACCATCTGTCCCGACATTTTTTCCAATGTAGCCTACATTGCCTTCCATAATAAAAGTCACTACACATATCTGTGCAAGTAGTTCCTTGACCATTTTCCACCTCCATAATAAAAATTCCCGCACGACTAAGCTTACCATATCAATACTGAGCTTTGTTCTAGACACAGTGATCACAAATGTTTCCAACAAATTAGGAGATAGATTGAATTTCCTAATGATCGTTCTATTCACAAGAAATTGCCATCAAATTCCTATTTTTATCAATCAAATCTTTGGCCCATCAGGATGCATCCTTCTAGTGTCGGCTATTCTATCAATCCTCACATCAACCTTGTTCATGGAAAGAACTTTTGGACTAAATGACCACTTGGTCAGGATGCCTTTTTGTTGATTTTACCTTGTGTTTTACTATGTCCTTATCATGATAGCCTCGATCTTTTATATCTTGGTTCATTATGGTGAGTATATAGTGAAATTTGTGTCATTTGTGGTATGATCCGCTTGTCATAGTTTGTTAGTACATTTATTTTCTAATATTTGGTTATGACTATGTATGCCTTACTGGGGACATGATTCATGCATCTCAAATCCCTTAAAAGTTTTGGATGTACTGCGTCTCCTCATGAGTAACATTTCATAGATCTCATCATATTTGATATCTTGCATTCTTGTTCCTTACAACCTATTTTTCTGAGAGTCTAGTCTATGCACAAGGATGGTATATCCCCAAAAGTATTGGTCTCTATCCTCTACCATGCTACTAAGAACCCGTTCCCAACCCATAGAGAATCCCTTTCCTACATGATCAGGCATCAGTCATCCCCCTATCAATCCAGCTAAGTATAGGGCCACCGACCGCAATCGTGGATCCATCTCCATCACCCCCTTCTAGGACATCCACTATTGTGTGGTAGGAAAATCTACATATCTCTGATCAAATATCATCTCCATATATGGTTTTGACCCCTTAATGCAGTACTTGGGTATCAGCCCCCAAATCAGCACTCTGTAAATCCTCCATACGTCATGAAGGGTGATCGTCACTTCCCTTATCGGGAAGTGAAAGCTTGACGTAGTACTATGCCACCTCTCAATCAAAGCAGACATGAGCACATTATGCACTTGCTAATGAGGCCAATGTTGAACATGATCAAGCCCACATAATGTGACCATCCCCCACTTGGCTGCTATCAACTACTGCTCCAGCTCCATGGTCATTGGATAGCACTCCCTCACCCAGAAGGTGATGGTCTCCTCTTGCATCCAGCAAGCAAATTTTAGACATTAGATAGCATTCTGGGGCATTGAAAAATGTCCCAGGCCTGTCCGGGGCATCACAAAATGCTCCCAAAACCTTCTCTTCCCTCTTCTTCCTCTCTTTTCTTCTATTTTTGGGTCAATCTACATAGACGGTGGTTGACCCTCGTAGACGATAGACTTTTGCAGTCACCAGTCTGTAGAGCCGGTGGATCTTTGCAGACACAAGTTTGCAGAGATGGTGGTTTCCACTGCTGCTCTTTACCATGCTGACAACGGAGTCTTAACTCCACCATCTCCATTGCACAATCTTCTCTCCCCCTCTGCCCTCACAGATGGAAATCATGCGATCTTTGTCTATGCATATGTTGATCCCTGATTGGTCATATGCGAGGACAACGGTCTGTCGATCACCGTCTACACAGACAGTGGTCAGGCAACTGCCATCTGTGCTGCGCGCCAGCTTTTGGACACATTTATGATGCCCTAATGACCTATGAAAGCAATAAATGCATAATTGACTAAGAGGTGATCGACTACTCATTGGTGGTCCCATATATACTAGTCACTAGTGCACCGGGATGTGCTCTCCAAGTTGTGCCCGCTCTCACTCTCCTACCATTGCTCTTCTTCTCTTCTCTCTTTTTATTTTTTGTGAATGAAAATGACTCGTCTATGGGCCTCGGTGGACTATTTATAGCCCTGGTGGACTATTTATAGCCCCTTTGGACTTGTTTCTTCCATCCTCCTCCTCGTTCCCCATTCTGGTCCCTATTTTTCCTCCATTTTTCTTGGACATGCCATGCAATTGGTCTACTTTCCTCATTTTCCTACCTTTTTCAAGAAAATTTTATGAAATTTTTTTATTTTTCGTATTATTTTCTCGAGGGGGCACACTCCTCCGCTCTAGTTGCCATTGGTTTTCCTGACCTTTCAGGGGCATCTTATTTTCTTTTCTTTGACGTGATGCCAATTTTGACACCACATCAAAGAGGGGAAAAATATAGACGTCTAAAATCATCCTTATTTTAATTTAATTAATATTCCCATAACATTATAGTTAATTTTGATTAATTATATTTGTTATATTATTCTATCTATTTAATTAAATATGATTCACTTTCCTTAGTATTTTAATTTAATTTAAATACTACCCCCTTTGATGTATTAAATCTTATTTAAATACATTATCCCTTTAAATAAATTTTTAATTTATTTATTCCTCCACATAACTTAAATTCTACTAAACCAAATTAATCTAAATTATTAATTTAGACTAAACTAATTTGAACCTAGATCCTACTCTACCTCACATCACTCTCACCAAATAGGCCTATTCACTAATTAACTAAGGTTAATTAGGATAATTTATTGATTCCTACACCAATTCATCTTAATTATTTGGTCACACATGTGTGAGCAAATTTCCAAAAATCCACTTTTTAAAATAATCCTTATTTGGTGCCAACAAGGTTTCTTACACCCATGATGACACCTTCTTACACTTTCTAAAAGTGTTCTATTGGCCCAAAATTCTTACACCCTCTTACAGCTCTTACAAGATCCTTCACTTGTGTACTTTAAGTACACTTTGACCCATCACATCCAAAGTTGCTCACACATGTGTGAGAAAATTTGGCCTCTTGCATGGCTTATGTGTCCCTCATGTGGCACCTATGTGGATGCCACATGAGCTCCACTTCATCCAAGCCCTCTCTCTCCTCCAAAAAATCTATAAATAGAGGCCATTGTCAAGAGTAAATCATCTCCCTTTTATGTATTGTTATCATGTTAAAATAGCTCTAGAATTGCATGAGTTCATGTTTTCAAATCTTAGCTCTTAGTTCATTTCATGTTTAACTCATAGTTGAACCTAGAAATCACATGTTAGGATAATGGCAAATGAATTTAGTTTTATCATCTCATGCATATCATTCTAGCTTAGCTGTTTACTTTGCATTTCAATCATATGATGAATAGCTTGAGAAAAGTTCTTCATACTTGTTCTTGAGTTCTTCATCCATCCATTAGTTTGCATTCTAGTTTCATCCACTAAGAAATCAAGTAGGATTGATATATTGTGTTGGGAGAGCACACCCACAAACCTTCTCTAAGAGAAAATCAACAAGGCATTGGGTGCCTGTGTTTAGCTCATCGGAGGTTGTGATGGAATCCATTGTTGTTTTTATAGTATGCTTTTAGACAAGTTAGTATAGTTAAATAATTTATATCTCTAACATCTGCATGTCTGAGCATGCTCCCAATAGGTAGGATTTCAACACATATATAATGATCCTATTTCATGCACATAATTATAGCATGTACCATGACATTGTGGTAATTGCAATACTCATTTTCCTTATACCATGCGGGTTTAGGAGTTGACTCATCGAAAGGTTGAGTCTAGGAATAGACAATTAGATTGGCCTTATCCATTTAGTGGAAGATTATGTCTTGCGGTTCACCCAAGGGGGTGAAGGTATGTTTTTGTGTGTTTTGGACATAGGGTTTTGGTTGAACTTGAGGAAATGAGATGACATTTGTATGGTGTACTAATTGTCAAAAAATATGTGGGGAAGGAGTAGGAGAAACAATGAAAACTTGTACGTTCTTAGTGTTAGTATCTGCATCACTGACAAATTTTTTTTTTCTTGTTCCGTTATAAAGGATGACCATTACTAGGATTGTCATTGTTACCTTCCTTATTGCATTTGATGATGCCATTTCCCAAAAGGCCTCTCTCAATATTAGGTTGCTTCTCACAGATGACCTTATAAATATGAATGCAATTAATCTACATGCATGACATATTAGGATGCATATTATCAATGGATATCTTTACTAGATTCTTTTCTAGGGGTTTATACAGAAAATAGGTTGATATGGCTTGACACCTTTGAAGGTAGTCAAAAAGGATTTCACCATCATTGTGTTTATCATTATAGAGATCAAGGAGAGAAAGTTTACTCTACACATTGTGTATGCACAGGGACACAAATTTATTAAATAATTCAACAAAGGTGTTGACCATGCCATATGGGATCTTGTAAAACCATTGTAGGGATAAACCTCCTAGACTCTTAGGAAAGATATGCATAAGATAATTATCATTATAGGACACCTATTGAAAAGCCATTAAAAATTATTTAACATGGTTAATTGGATCTCCTTTTCCCTTGTATTTATCAAACTTGGTTGTCTCAAAGTTTTTTGGGAAAGGGATTATGGTGATATAATGCTAAAAAAGATAAGGGAAGACCTCTTCAAACTTGAAGGTCCTGGTCTCGGTTCCTGAGCATAGCTCTTTTAGAGTGATGTTCATTTCCTCCCACTCAAGGTTGACAAGTTGTAGAGAAGGTACATCAATTATATTGGATCCTATCATGGTATATAGGTCAGGTTGTGATAGAGTATAGGAAGAGATTTAGTAGGTTTGTACATATGGTTGGTATGGAGATTATGGGGTTTGGTAGGTGTTGTCATGAGGAATGCACCCAAAATGCTAAGTATGAGACCTATAAATCCTGTGAAACATGGAAATACTCTCAGGAATGTGGGTACACCTATAATGAAATTCAATATATGGATTGAGGGTTGGCTTCCTTGTATGATCACCTAAAATTTTTTTTTACAGGAAAAGGGATATAAAAATACGTTGGAATGAAAACCTATCTCTAAATGGGCGATGCACCAAAATATATATTCTTAAAACTCCCTAACAACTTGATGATTCACAATAAATCTGAATAAGATTATCTTTGTTCACAACTCAAATTCACCAACTATATTGAGTAATGGTTAAGCTACAATCTTTCAAGGGAAGATGATTTCCACAAATTAAATAACTAAAATCTGAATAACACATTATAAAACTGAAATAATGACAATAACTTGTGTTTAAAACTAAATACTTGAAAATAACCAATTAAAGGGCTTTCCAAACCTCAAAAATTAAGTTAAATGCACAAAATCAATGCCAAAACACGTTGAAATGAGAACGATCAATCTATACTATATCCAAAACCAAAAGAACCACACTACTACAATTCTGAAAAAAATGAGTTACAATACAATATGCCCAATTTTTGCAATGTGCAAAAATAGGCAGAGAGAAATAGCTTCTATAAAAACCCCAAGGCATTAATATTATGGGAAGGCTAAGCCTAAAAACAACTGAAACTAATCTAAACTGCAATTGCCACTCAAAAACCCAAAATAGAGCTCAATCTTGGATATGTGATAAAAACATGCATAAAAGAGAATTAGTGATGATTAGTGACCAACACTTAGTGATTCACTTAGGCATTTTTAGTTGGTTATCACTGTGGCTGAGCTAAAACTATGCAAGGCCAAGCAACATTGCCAAGAAGTTTTTTAGTTTGCCTAGTTATATTGCTGAGCCAAGTTACATTGCCGAGCCGAGTAGCGACAGAGATGTTAAATGTCAAGTGATAGAGAAGTAAAGTGCTGAGAAGAACAGTTTTTGTATACATGTCTGGAATGTTACAAAATTCAAGGATAAGTGATCCAGTCGACTTGTATAAGCTTTTTGGGCTGACTTATGTATGCATTTAATATTCTTCCATGAAGTTAGTTATGCATTTAATTGTTTTATCCTATGCATGACTCATTGTAAAAATTAATTGTAATACCATCAAGATATGGGTATCAGATCTTGATCGTTGATCTAGATCTCGCTACCAAATTTGAATAGGTATATTAGATTGCTTTGAAACCCTATTGTGAGAGATAGAGTGTGTAAGAGACAACAGAGCAATTGTCTAAGTGACTGCATTATGAAGTGAAATGCACAAAGGTTAGTTTGTTTAGAAGCAGAGATCAAGTAGAGTAATAACACAGAGAACAACATAGAAGAGCTATATCAGATTATGAGATCATAGAAGGTACTGAAAAGAGGAGATCTGTCATCATCATCAGAATGCATATCAAAGGATCAATACTTGAGACATTCTAATCATTTTATTAGGTGAAAATCTCTTAACAGAGTGGTTTTAGCAGACCTTTCTTAAATCTCCTAACAGAGTGCTTACTTCATTGTAAGTTTCAAATCCTTTCACAGGGTAGATTGTAATGATCTTAAGCTCTTAATAGGGAAAACCTCTAACAGGGTAGATTACATTTTGTAATCAACATTGTAACCTTAACAGGTACACTTTATTATTGAAGTAGTGGATAATTTTGTGGGTGTCATCCCCACCCTAGTTTTACCTATTTGGGTTTCTAGGTTACCAAGTTATTGTGTTATGTGTTATTTATTTCATGTTGTGATTTCTATCTGAGATTACTGAGATTACTTTAGATTCATATATGCATGAATGTGGATCAAGTTTACTTTAAGTGTTTAATTTTGAAGATCTGATTCACCCCCCCCCATCTCAGTATCTTGATTTCCCATTATTGTATTTCCAACAATTGGTATCAGAGCTTAGTTCTCTAAAAAGGTCATAATCAGCTTGATAATATAGATCTTGAGATGGAGATCTACAAGATGGGAAAATTCATTAAGAATCAAAGGATTGATATTTATCTTGCACTACAACAGCTTGAGATTTCCAGACAAGAATTAAAGAATTCCTTAACTACAAGAAAAGATTTGGCCAAAAAAATGAATGACACTCATTATCAGGAAGAGGACACCACAAATCTATTTAAGAATGGAGATTCTACTAAGAGTGATGCAGCAATAGCACATCTACTGGAAAAGAATAGTGCACTATGTGAAGAAGTCAAAAACTTGAAAAATAAACAAGAAGCCCAATCAATAAGAATGTGTGAAGTTGTCGAATAGAAAAAGAAAGATGAAGATGAGAAGGCTATGGCAGAAGAAGACAAAAGAATGATGACTACCAGACTTGATGAAAGAAAACATGATGTGCAAACATTGACAGTCAATCAAGTAGACATGGAAAATCAACTACTACCTGTGAATCAGGAGATCAGTAGGAAAGACTTGGAGATTGTAAATCTTAGATCTGAGAACAGTTAATTGAAAGATGAATTGAGATCTGAGAAAGAACTTAATAATAGAGTGAATGATCCAAGTGTAGCTATGAGCTACTTTGAACAACTGGTGGAAGCATCAAGAAGACCTAAAGATTCTTCTGGATTAGGTCACACTGAACAACATAAAACCACTGAAGATGGAGAATCATCTAATTCAGGTGAAAGAAAGAATGCAAAGCTGAGAAACAACAAACCTGTTTGTCACCACTGTGGGAAACTAGGTCATACAGTAAACATTTGCCGAAGCAAGAATGATAAGTCCAATCCAAAAACTAACTTTAATGATTATTTCTTTAACTATAATAAATTTGGACATCAAGCATATGAATGTAACACAAAAGTAAGAAAAAAACCTAGACTCAATGGTAATTGCTATAATTGTCACAAATATGGTCATAGAGCATAAGATTGTAGATCTAAAGGTAAACAATAGTGGACATCAAAGGTACAAGAGAAATCACCAAGAAAAGGCAATACTTACAATTGGGATTACAATACATGGCATAGTTTTCATTACTATGGTGAGTATGGACATGTTCCAGAAAACTGCATAAGGACACATTTTAGAGGAAAGTCTAAAAGTTGGATGAATGGAAGCCTAGTTTGTCATA
>MU225715.1:331314-354897 GCA_018584345.1 Thuja plicata | reverse complement strand
CAGTTCAGATTAGTGAATGTATTGAGAAACTAGGGAGTAATTTCAATAGCATTATGGGAAGCTATTTTGTAGAATTCAAGAAGAGAATGAGATTAAGGACTAGGATTCCTAAGTCACTAGTGGAGAAACACTATGAAGAAATCTATTTTCTAGTTGATACAGATAATACTTATATCAAGGCAGTGACTCCTACGATAACATGCTTAGAACCATTTCCATATGAAATCCAGGGATAACTTTAAGAAACCCCCCTCTAGAAATCATGGTGAATATTTCATTTTATTTTTTAAAAAATTAATTCCTATTGGAAAATCTCTCAATTTTTTGGGAAAACAAATTATTTGTATTTGCGAATATTTTTTAATCACAAATTTTTTGTAGATAATATTGGCAAATCTCAAGCAATAACCAAAATTTCATTAATGACCATGGAAAATAATTATATTTAAAGAAAAAAGAGTTCTTATAGAAACTTAATAGGCTAACTATGAAAATATTTGATGGGTTTAAGGGAACTCTATAGTATCTAGTTGCTACCATTTATTTAAAATATAATCAAATAATCCTCATTGTATTATGTGAGATAAATGTATCGTTATTTTTATTATTATAATAGGACCCAAAATTTCTTTAGTGTCATTGATTTATCAACAATCCAAAGGAAATCTTAGCCCCAATAAGCATTACAAATAAGATAGTAACATTTTTGGTGAATTATAACTTATAGTTATGATATATTATTGGTGAATTAATTTAGATTTCTATGATAACTGATAAAATTTAGGCAAATTGAATCTAACCATCTATCAAATATTAGGTGAATATTTGAGTTCAAATTTTTAATAAAATAAATTATTTGGCGATTTAAATATTTATAAATAAAATTTTGTACAATTTTGGCGATTTAGGTCACCTTAAATCTTGAATTATTAGCCAAATTTGGATTCTCAAATTTCAAAAATTAGCCAATTGGCGAATATTAGCCACTAAAAAAATCACTAATGAAATCAATATTGATGAAGCATCAGATGACATCACTGCACTCCTAGCCAAGGCAATTGATACAATAGTAAAGAGATCTGGAAATTTTGATGAAGCTAAGGCTAAAATTTCTAGAAGTTTGAATGAGGGAACTATGGAGAGGAAAAGAAAGAAGATTGTGAAAAACTTGAAGAAAATGGTTGGCTTAGGTAGTGGTGAAGAACTTGAGGATGCACCTCTAGTCCTGAACACTAGACAAGGTGAGGATATATCTACAGAGGAGGAAGTTATTGCATCAGAAGAGGTTACTAAGAAAGCTAAGGGCAAGAGACCATCTATTGTCATAGTAACCAAGCTGAGAAAAGCCAAACCCAAGATCACACCTCCTGCAGCTAATCATCCAAGGACAAGAGCATCTACTATCACTTCCCTAGTAGAAGTGCAAAAAAAAGTATATGGTAAGAGGAAAGTTGTAGAAAGTAGTTCTAGAAAGGAAGCAAAGGTTGCTCCTAAGGCTGAGCCAAGTAAGCCAGCAAAAAGACCAAGAAAGAGACTAAATTTGGAAATAGATAGTGATGAGGAGAAGATAGAAACTGATGAACCCAGCAACATACCTATAGCCCAATTCAAGAAACTAGCAAGTATTGATGAGGTATGTGATACTTTGAGGAATTCAGCAGGGTTAGCAACTTTTAAGTTCATTAAGTATGAAAAGTTGAAAACAATAGATAGGCACAAAGTTTAGGAAGCACTCCTGGATATGATGAGTACTTTCAAATTAACTCCTACAGAGATAGGAAAACATGTGCCAGATGAACTTTATGATTTTCTATCAAGCAAATGGGAATTTGCACTTACCATAGAAAGACAGATCAGGGAAGGAACTCTAGTCTAGGTGATACCTGACTTAACCTCAAAGCAAAGAGTCAAATTTATTGAGGAGTACAAGAGTAGGTTTGTTCCTAAACTCAGAGGCTATGATGTTCTAAATAATGATATAGAAGGTATAGTACAACAATGCACAAGGATCTGGAAAGAGATTTTTGGACTGGTCATTCCAAAAGACAAGAAATATGGTGAGGGGACATCTAAGCAAAAGGCAAAAGAAGTTGAAGTAAAGACTACCCATGAACCACATGTAACACAAGATCAAATTTCCATTGAACAGGACAAGACCAAAGACGCATTAGATGCAACAAAATCTGTTGATCTGACTGCAGACAGTCCTATGGATTTTATAGTTGATGATAAAAGCAATTTGAATGTCGAGGAAACACGAGATGCCGAGTGGAAAAGACACTGATTCGCCTATTAAGGAAACTAATGCTAAAGAAGGAAAGTCCATAACATCTAGTGAGATACTTGAAGTTGTCAATAATCATCAAAGTGAAGAGAAACAACAAACAACTGAACAAGAGGTAACTTCACTGAATCCACCTATTTTAGAAATTGTAAAAATAGTTTTAGATAGTGGAGTAGGGATAAAGGATACTAGTGATAAGCCTAAAGAAGAAGAGGTAGCACATGTGTTGGTTGATCTACCACACTCTGCATCATCCACTCCTACAGGTCCTAAAACTGGTGGTATACCCAATCCACAGACAGTATTGATAGAATTGAAGGAGGCATTGGATATTGACACTATCAAAGGAAAAGATATTATGCTACCGAGCATAAGTTCTCTAGAATTGAAGAAGAAGAAAATTTTGAAGAAGTCTCAGATTTTAGATATAACACTAGATGAAGTCATTGTGATTCCATAATGGGATCCCAATGAATTATCTTTTGAACAAATAGGGACTCTTCAAGAGTTACTTAAGAGAAAGAAGAGATAGGAAGGGATGAAGATAGAACAAAAGAAAAATCATGTGTTGCATGACATCAAAGACATATTTATAAAGGCTTTTGATTTAGAGGATGAAACACCTCAAGCTCCAATCATTGATCAGCTAGTCACCATTGTATAGAAGGTAACAAATGAGGACATAGACATCAATGAGAAGCTTCTACAATGGTCCAGGAGAAGATTTGAGAGCAAATTTCTAGAGAAGATCTCATAAGAGATTGCCACTAAACAGGTTGAACTTTCTGTTCTTGTAGAAACTTTAGAAAAAGTTATAGCCAATGTTTATTCTTTGTACATGAAACTATGTGATGTTGAATTTTTCACAAAGGATAATCTATAGCTTGTTGAGAAGCTACAGTTAGACCTAAGATCAACTGGTACTACTTTAGGTAAAGATACTACCTCTAGTTCTTTACATTTTAATAAGTTGATAAATGCACAAAGGAGAATAGTCGAGCTTATGGCTGAAGATGGTCAAATAAGGGCCAAATTGATAACTATTCAGACAAGCCTATTGCCTCACTTGGAGGTAATACATAAGGAACTTTCAAAAGCAAAGGAGTTATCACAGAGTACTACAAATTTATCTACTGTAGAAAGTTTAGTGAGTCTAGCTACCGAGCTAGAAATCAAATTGGAAGTTATGAAGATTGGAAAGGAAAGTTGGGATACTACATTTGAATCCACCTTGCAGCTTCATAAACAATTTTTGGATAAGTACAACTTAACCCCACCAGCAATTAGTGACAAAAACAAGGGGGAAGATGGTAAGGAAGTTGGAAAGGATACATCATGATACATCAGTATAGTATAGGTACACTTGTATATAATTTTTGGAGGCATGTAAACTTTTTGTATGAATTATTCTGAGTATATCCCTAAGGGGAGTACTTAGTGTACTTAGGCAATATTTTGATGGAATGAATGGAAGTAATGATAAGTGTTTTTGCCACTAATATCAAAGGGGGAGATTGTTAATCTCTAAGTTCTGTTGATGATTAGTGACCAACACTTAGTGATTCACTTAGGCAATTTTAGTTGGTTATCACTGTGGCCGAGCTAAAACTATGCAAGGCCGAGCAACATTACCGAGAAGTTTTTTAGTTTTCCTAGTTACATTGCTGAGCTGAGTTATATTGTCAAGCCGAGTAGCGATAGAGATGTTAAATGCCAAGTGAAAGAGAAGTCAATTTCCGAGCAGAACAATTTTTGTATACATGTCTGGAATGTTACAAACTTTGAGGATAAGTGATCTGGCCGACTTGTATAAGATTTTTGGGCTGACTTATGTATGCATTTAATATTCTTCTACAGAGTTAGTTATGCATTTAATTATTTTATCCTATGCATGAATCATTGTAAACATTAATTGTAATACCATCAAGATATGGGTATCAGATTTTGATCATTGATCTAGATCTCGCTATCAGATTTGAATAGGTATATTAGATTGCTTTGAAACCCTATTGTGAGAGATAGAGTGTGTAAGAGACAACAGAGAAATTGTCTAAGTGACTACATTATGAAGTGAAATGCATAGAGGGTTATTTTGTTCAGAAGCAGAGATCAAGGAAAGTAATAACACAGAGAACAACAGAGAAGAGCTATATTAGATTATGAGATCATAGAAGGTATTGAAAAGAGGAGATCTGTCATCAGCATCATAGTACATATCGAAGGATCAATACTTGAGACATTCTAATCATTGTATCAAGTGAAAATCTCTTAACAAAGTGGTTTTAGCAGACCTTTCTTAAATCTCCTAATAGAGTGCTTACTTCATTGTAAGTTTCAAATCCTTTCACAGGGTAGATTGTAATGATCTTAAGCTCTTAACAGGGTAGACCTCTAACAGGGTAGATTACATTTTGTAATCAACATTGTAACCTTAATAGGTACACTTTATTATTGAAGTAGTGGATAATTTTGTGGGTGTCATCCCCACCCCAGTTTTACCTATTTGGGTTTCTAGGTTACCAAGTTATTGTTTTATGTGTTATTTATTTCATGGTGTGATTGCTATCTGAGATTACTAAGATTACTTTAGATTCATATATGCATGAATGTGGATCAAGTTTACTTTAAGTGTTTAATTTTGAAGATCTTATTCACCCCCCCTCTTAGTATCTTGCTTTCCCATTATTGTATTTCCAATAGGCTAAGCCTAAAAACAACTAAAACTAAACTAAATTGCAATTGCCACTCAAAAACCAAAAATAGAGCTCAATCTTGGATATGTGATAAAAACATGCATAAAAGAGAATAAAACTCCTGAAATGTGCATAATAATAGTGTCAAAACCTCTTCCATGCATGCACACATGATTAGGACTGGCAATTGAAGCCTAATTGTCTCTCAAATGCCCAAAAAGCCTCTTAACTTCCCATCAACTACTGGAGAAAAGAAAGCTCCCCCTTTGCTACATAACACCTCAAAGTTTGAAAAACTCTCCTCCTCCCATGAAAAACAAATCAACTCCAATATCTCTTTCCATTTGAAAAATAATTAATAATTAATTGCCTTATGATTTTGGCACTTAATTGCTTTTATTTACAATTCTGTAATCATGCAAAATTACTTTAAAATATCTTATTATATTACTATTATTACATTTAATATATTTAGTACTTAATAAATAGTTAATTAACACTATTTAATAAATACTAAATACTCTAAATGCAATAATAATAAAATAATACATATATCTATGATCTAAGTTATATTTGTTAAGTAGCATAACATAAGCTACCTAATAAATATAATTTAAATCATAACTGAAGAAGAGAAATACTTATAGAATAATATAGCCTCTTTGGGCATCATGAGAAATACATCTCACAAAGTACAAAGTGCAAAACACTTATCTGATGAAAATAGGTCTTCAAACTCTAATATTGTGATTCTTCTAGAGAACGCTCTTGCTTTGCCGCCAAAAACATCGAGGGTATGGTTTGGAGGAATCCATAACATTGGAGGCTTTCTTGAAGTATTTTCTTGTAGATCTTTGAATTTTATAGGTACTCAGACCTTTGTTTGCATTTGTCCCTCCCAAAAATAAAGGTTTCTACTTTTACATTCTCAGAAACACCAAATTAGTTTAATATTTCCTCTAAATACTTGCTTAATACATCTTGAAATTCTGCAAATGAATTTGGGCTATGATAATGGTTTCCTTTTCTTGACCATGGGATTGAAACTCATTTCCTCTATAATTTTTTTTTAAAGTTTTCTTTGTGGGTTTTCATCTTAAGAGGATTTTCATTTATTTTGAATGCTAGGTTGACGCAGGGAGGGCATGGAATGCAGGGCCTAGGGCACACCCATAGACAAAACACAGTAAGAGAAGAGAAATGCAGAGATCTTTATAATTAATATCATCAAAACTCAATACATGTGAGGCTGTAAGGCCTTCTTGGTTATGGGCATATACATCAGAATGTATTACAATTTGATCTTCCTGTTACAGAGATCTTAGATCTTTAACATTTTCCTTCTTTCTCTAAGACTTTCTACCAAAATAAGAACATACAACCAAATAAATACAAGAGTCCAACCACTAAGTCAGTGCTCAATTACAAAGGAGAGATGTAGATTTGGGTCCACACAGATCCCAAGATAGATCTGAAATTAAATTAGCAATGAAGACAAAAGAAGAAGTCGGCCACTGCTCCAACTTCCAAAAGAGACCAACTCGGCATAGGCACGACTGAGCAACAAAGCACTCGGAAAAAAAAAGCCAAGCAATAGCAACACAGGATGCTGAACAACAGAAACATAGGATGTTGAACAATAGAAACCATGCTGAGCAATAGAAGCCATGCTGAGCAGCTTCCAAACAATTGAAGAGTAAACAAACATATTTTTGGGCGTGTAGGATTGCCATTAACCCAAGATGCTCCTGCATCAGACACCTGGGGTTGAAAAGAAATGATTCCCTAAATCATGTGTCAGGTCCAACTTGAAATGAATCTAACTTAGATTGAGAAATCCAAGATGAGTCCTCAATTGGTCTGTTCTTCCATTTTACCAGATATTCTATGTATTCTTTTCCTCTTGTACTTCTGCCAACTCTCTGTTTCAGGATCTTCTCAACTTCCTCTATCTGTTTCTTAGGATAATCACTTGGTACAGTTACTTCTTCATTAGGTTCATGATATTCATAAAATTCTAAAATATTGAATATAGGTGATATATCCATGTCATCAGGTAATTCAACTTCATAAGCATTTCCACTGTCAAATCTTCTCAGTATTTTACAAGGACCAAATTTCTTCATCTTCAGTTTCCCATATGTTCCAATAGGAAATATTCCTTTCTTCAAATGAACCATCATAGCATCACCAACTTCAAATGTCTTATGTCTTCTTGATCTATCTGCATCATCTTTGTATTTTTGATTACTTTTCTCCAGCTTTTTCTTTACATCCTCATGCAATGTTTTCATAAATTCTGCAAATTCTTCTGCTTTAGCACTTCTTTTCTCTTCACCAACAATGTTTCTCAAATTTGATATACCTCTAGGCTAAGTGCCATGAAAAATATCAAATGGTTTTTTTCCAGTACTTCTGTTCATTGAACTATTGTATGCAAACTTTGCTTGTGCCAACATCAAATCCCAATTGCTTGGTGTGTCTCCAACTAAACATCTCAATAAGTTACCCAAACTTTTGTTCACAACTTACGTTTGTCCATCAGTCTGTGGATTAAATTTTGAGCTGAATTTCAACTCAGTATCCAACTTCTTCCAAAGTGTTCTCCAAAAATAGCTTACAAACTTACTGTCTCTATCAGAGATGATACTCTTTGGTAATCCATGCAATCTGACAATATCCTTAAAGAAAAGATCTTCTATATGAACAACATCTGATGTTTTCTTACATGGTATGAAATGTGTCATTTTAGAAAATCTATCCACAAAAACAAATATGGAATCATTACCTCTTGTTGTCCTCGGAAGTCCAAGAACAAAATCCATGCTTATATCACTCCAAGGTTTCTCAGGAATAGTAATAGGTGTATACAAATGAGTATTCTAACTCACTCCATTTGCAACTTGATAGACTCCACAACTTTTCATGAATTTCTAAACATCCTTATATAATTGAGGCCAAAAATACCTCTCCTTTAGCAAACTCAATGTTTTATCAATGCCAAAGTGTCTAGCCAATCCACGACTATGTTTCTCTTTTATCAAATTGATTCTCATTGATCCTCTTGGTATGCATAACTAAATGCCTTTAAACAACATATCTTCCTAAATGAAATAGCCTTCATACTTACTTGATTTATTTGTATTAGGTGCTCTGCACACTCTCCACTACTTTGAAAAATCAGGATCATTTTCATATAATTTCTTCATGTCATCAAAGCCAAGAACTTCAAATCTCATTTCAGTCAACAAAGATCTTCTTCTACTCAATGCATCGGCAACTCTATTAGAAACTCCACTCTTATGCTTAATCAAAAATGTAAAACTCTGTAAATACTCTACCCATTTCATATGTCTCTGATTCAACTTGTTTTGACTACCCAAGTACTGTAAAGCCTTATGATCAGTATACAACACAAATTCTTTTGGCATCAAGTAATGCCTCCACTTCTTCATATCTTGCACAATAGAATAGAACTCTTGATCATAGAAAAAATATTTTCTCTTTGCATCATTCAACTTTTTACTAAGGAAAGCAACAGGTTTACCTTCTTGAGTCAACACAACTCCAATGGAACTTCCACTTGCATCACACTCAACTTGAAATACCTTGTTGAAATCAGGTAAGGCTAGCACAGGTAATTCAGCAACCTTTAACTTCAAAGCTTCAAAACTCTTATCAGCTCCATGTGTCCATTTGAATTTCCTTTTGTCTCCTCTCATTGTCTCAGTCATATCATTGCAAATAGAACTAAAATTTCTGATAAACTTTCTATAAAAACTTGCCAATCCATGAAATGATCTTACCTCAGTAACATTCGCAGGTGTAGGCTAACTCAATATAGCTTCAATATTCTCTGGATCCATCTTCAAACCATCAACTGAAATCAAAAAACCCAAATATACAAGCTCTTCTTTCATGAATGAATACTTCTTCAGATTTATCAGTAATTTTTCCTCTTTCAGTCACTGCAACACCTGTTTTATGTGCATCAAATGTTCTTTTCTAGTTTTACTGAATATCAGAATATTATCTAGGTATACAATCACACATTTATTCAAGAATTTCTTCAAAACTTCATTCATCAATCTCATAAATGTACTTAGTGCATTAGTTAAACCAAAGGGCATAACCAACCACTCATACAAACCTTCTTTTATCTTGAAAGTAGTTTTCCATTCATCTCCTTCTTTGATTCTGATTTGATGATATCCACTCTTTAAATCAATTTTGGTGAAATACATTTCTCCACTCAAACAATCCATTATGTCATCCATTCTTGGTATAGGAAACCTATACTTGATTTTGATTTTGTTTATTTCTCTGGAATTAGTGCACATTCTCCATTCTCCATTCTTCTTAGGTGCCAACACATCAAGTACTGCACATGGACTCAAACTCTCTTTGATCAAGCCTTTGTTCAATAATTCATGAACCTGTCGATTAAGCTCTTCATTCTCAGTAGGTTTCAACCTATGTGATCCTTTATTTGGTAAAATAGCTCCAGGAATCAGATCCATACAGTGACTAATATCTCTAATTGGTGGTAAACCATCAGGTACATTATCTAAAATGATTTCTTTGTATTCAGTCAGCAACTTCTCAACTTCTGCAGGTATGTCATCTTCTATATTCTTACTTGGTTTGTTAGGAATCAAAGCATAACAAATATCATCTCTTTCCAGATCTTTAATAAACTGTCTACCTTCCATTAGACAAACTTTCACAGATGTACATAACTCATCAATAGATTCTTCAATCAAAGGTAACAAAATTTGCTTCTTACCATAAACCCAAATAGAATATCTATTCAACCTTCCATCATGTATAGCATGCCTATCATATTGCCAAGGTCTACCCAACAAAATATGGCAACAATCCATTGGCATAATATCGCATAACACCTTATCATAGTACTTTCCAATTTTTAGATTCACAAAACATTGTTCACTTACCATTAATGTGTGCTCATCTTTGATCCATGATATTTGATAGGGTTTTGGATGCTTCATCCTCTCCAACTATAATTTGGTGACCATATCTTTAGATGCCAGATTTTCTGAGCTTCCACTGTCAACAATGACTTTCTAAACTTTGTCCGCAACTCTACATCTAGTTTTGAACAAACTTTTCCTAATAGGATCTTGCTTATCTTTCTCACTCCATAGTATCCTTCTTATCATGAGATTATTTTCAGGTTCATTGGATGTTTCCTCTTGGATTAATGCATTTCTGCTACTGCTACCACCTTTCTTTCTTGCATGTGTACATTCAAAGGATTTGTGTCCTACTTCTCCACAATTGTAACAAGTTACTTGGAACCCTCTTCTTCTATAACCACCTCTGGAGTAATTACCTCTTCCTCTGTATGAATTTCCATCTTTCCATTCAGTCTTTCCTTTGTCTTTATTAGTGTTTATATTTGAATTGTTTGGTTTAGATCTACTATTTTCACCATGAGATCTGCCTCTTCCTCTAGGGAATCTACCACCTCTACCTCTTTGTCTTTGTTCATATCTTCTATTCAACTTTTCTTCATCCTTTAGGGAAAATTGGTATGCCTCTTCAATACCTTCTATCTTGATCAAACTGATCTCATCTTGTATGGAACTTCTCAAGCCATTCATATATCTTGCAACTCTTTCCACTTCATCTTCAACATGTCCAAATCTAATGTCCAATCTGTAAAATTCTTCAGTATAGTCTTTGATTATTTTTTCCTTCTGCTTCAAACTTTGCATTCTCTGAACTAGGTTAATCTGGTAATCACAAGGAAGAATTTTTCCTTTCAATTTGTTCACCATTTTATCCCATACCTTGATTTTGTCTTTGCCTTTCTTTTTTCTGTCCAACTGCAGATGTTCCCACCATAAGGATGCATGACCTTTCAGTTTTGTGCTTGCAATCTTGACCTTCTTGTCTTCTACAACATTCTCATATTCAAAATATTTTTCCATTTTAGTGATCTAGTCAATCAATTCATCAAAATCTAGCTTTCCACTATACTTAGGAGGAACAAACTGAGCTGTGGATTTCAAACTTGTCAAGGCTCTCAGGAATCTTTCTTCTTCCTGGTCCATCACAGGTACAGGTGTAGCTTCACCTTGAACCTCTTCAAATTCATCATAACTAACATCTTCAAGATTTCTTCCTCTATGCTGGGCTGTCTCAATAGCTTCCAATCTTGCAGCCATTTGTCTAAGCATATTAGTCAGACCTTGATCAGCATTTCCTCTCCCACAAACCATCTTGAAACTCTCTGCAATTGTAGGTCAGATCACAACCTGCTACCCTACAACAATATCTTTAGAGTTCACAAGAAGGAACCATAGATCTCCACTCGCTCTAATACCACCTGACGCAGGGAGGGGATGGAATATAGGGCCTAGGGCACACCGACAGACCAACCACCTTGTGGATACAATGCAAAATTACACAACAACACAATGAGAGAAGAGAAATGTAGAGATCTTTATCATTAATATCATCAAATCTCAATACATGCCAGGCTATAAGGCCTTCCTGGTTATGGCCATATACATCAGAATGTATTACAATTTGATCTTCCTACTATAGAGATCTCATATATTTAACATTTTCCTTCTTTCTCTAAGACTTGCTACCAAACTAAGAACATACAAAAAAATAAATACAAGAGTCCAACCACTAAGTCAGTTCTCAATTACAGATGAGAGACCCAGATTTAGGTCCACATAGATCCAAAGATAGATCCCAAATTAAATCAGCAACGAAGACAAAAGAAGAAGTTGGCCACCGCTCCAACTTCCAAAAGAGACCAACTCGGCATAGGCACGACCGAGCAACAACACAAGATGTTGAGCAACATAAACCATCTCGAGCAATAGAAGCCATGCCGAGAAGCTTCCAAACAACTGAAGAGTAAACAAACATATGTTTGTGTGTGAAGGATTGCCATTGACCCAAGATGCTCCTGCATCATAGGTTCTTTGTGTCTTTCTTCTCACACATCCCTCTCAAGTTGAGGGTTCTTGAATAACTTACTTCTTAGAAAGAACTATATGAAATATACAAATAAAACCCTTATGTACATTCTTTCAAATGAAAATGGAACTGATTCCTTACTTGACATGTTCATAGCTCTGCTACTCAAAACCCTAAGGGTTTCCCTTTTGTTCATTACGACTTGAATTAGACCGTGGATTGTATTCATTTTTCTGCAAATTCACTGAAAAAAATGACAATATCTGAGAGCTTAAAAAAAAACTACCATGAATTAAAACATCGAGGGTTTTTAAACTCAATATTTATACTACCATGTCATGTCTTGTTATCTTGCAGACATACCTCTATGCATTTGTATTTCATTTCAGGCTATCTGTTTAATCTTGATAAATAATTCATGTTGCTCACTGAATAATACCGTTGGCTCTTTATTTGTTTACAAATATTACATCTCATAACGTGGAATTTGTATTTCCATAATACATGGGGCATAATATAGTAATCTTTTGGTTTTCATGATTGGCTACATCAATGCCTAGTATTTATAGCATGCTTTAATGATGTTCTTGTACCCTTTTTTACTATGTATTTAACATTTTATTTCTCATTAAGGTTGGTACCTCCATGTACATATCATTATTATTTTATCCTATAATAAACTTTTATGTTCTATTCCTGGCATTGAATTCACACTGTGAATGAGACTTTCTGAGAGTTGGGTTCCCTATTACTTACATATCCCCCCATTTTAATGTTTATGTACTTGACAACTTCAAAACTTTGCGTTGGAAAATAAATTAATTACTGGCCAACTACCACTATCGGCAGCACAGTGAAGCTGGAAACTTCCAGCACCATCCAAATATTGTCCACAAACTCTCTTCTAGTACAAACTACATAATTCTAGAATTTTCTCAAACTTCTGGAGCATTCTCAGACCTCTATAAATAGAGGCATTATGTAAGCATTTGGTATCATATTTTTATCTGATCATAATGATAAATATAGAGGCCTCACATTATATTTTCTCCTCTCTACCCTGTTTTTGCAACATGGTATCAGAGCCCGAGGTTTATCAACAACCTAGGAAGCTAAAAATTTTGTGAGTGAAAGAATGCAAAGGAAAGTTGATGTTTGAAGTCCAATGTCTAAGTGTTGCACAACAATTTGAGCAGCTTAGAGCGGCCAAAAGAGGCTTCCATGCCAATAATATCATGTCTCAACATGATGAGAAGGCTCCAAACATTGTCTACAAAGGCCTACTCCATGGCCTTCCTATTGTCATCAAGTGCTTCCACAAAGTAGCTTGGCCTAATCCACATCAATTTATGTAGGAAGCAAGGTGTGTGGGTCAACTTTGTCGTGAAAGATTGGTAAATTTGATAGGATGCTGTTGTAATGGGATTTTCTATTTTGAATGAGATTTCAATTGAGCTTCTAAATCTTTGTCTGGTTTTTAAACATGGTTTTTAATTCTTTGTGGCTGTGTGAGTGAAATAGTATGGAGGAGTTGTTTGAAAATCTAAGCAAAATGTATGTGTTTGGTGTTGTGCATTTTCTTTGTTTTGTGCGGTGTCCCCTATTTTCCCCTATTTTTTCTATGGTCCTACCCACTTCATTTGATAATATTGTTTCAAAGATGTTCCCCAAGAAATCGTATTTTCATTTGGTGATGGATGGTATTTGGGAGGCTCTTGAAAAAAGGCCAATCTCAAATTAGTGTGCAATCACAAAGTTGAAGAATGTATTATACCTGATTTGATGTAAGGGGTGCATTCTCAGTTGTACCCAACACCCCAAAATTTTTTGGTTACTTATTCATGAACCATGTATTCAAAAATAGTTCTTATACAACTGGAAAGTACAATGGCTAGGCACCCATGTATCCCGGTAGATGGATTTCTTTTCATATGGACTCAATAATCTATTTTGATGTAGATAAAGAAAATAGAAAAGCCCAGAAAAGTGCAGAGTGATGATGGTTTCCCTGCAATGATGATTTATGGTCATTAGAACCTATGAGTTCTTGGTTTGTGGTAATCCTGAAACCATTTATTGTGAGGTTCGTGGTCATCCTTAAACCACTTTCTACTTTCTAATTTCTTATGTGAGGTTTGTGGTGAGATAAAACCACTTGAGTGCACAGTTTTTGGTGAGTGAAAAGTACTTCAAACTTGCACATTGGTTAGGGGTAATCCGTGAAAACCCAACAATGAGTGATTGGGGAAACAATGTGAAGAATTGGATAAGTGATTGTAAATGGGTACCTAACAAGGTTCTAAGCCAGGACCCATCATTTCTATATTATGGGGGGATATCTAAAGTAGTTTGATAATTAATTTATGGGGGGATGTTGGAAAATAAATTAATTATTGTCAAACTACCACTGTCGGTAGCACAGTGAAGTTGGAAACTTCCAGCACCATCCAAACATTGTCCACAAACTCTCTTCTAGCACAGACTACAAAATTCCATAATGTTCTCAAAAATTTGGAGCGTTCTTAGACCTCTATAAATAGAGGCATTATGTAAGCATTTGGTATCAGATTTTTATCTGATCATAATGATAAATATAGAGGCCTCCTACTATATCTTCTCCTCTCTGCCATGTTTTTTCAACACTTTAACACTCTTGGTATTGAAATGAAACCTTGTACTTCCATTTTTATGCTTCTTTGATGTACATACATTTATACTATTGCATATACTTCCTGGCTGCATATGAGTTACTCCAGTTCCTTGTTAGTATCATACAGTAAGATCTCTTCTTTTTTTGTACTGTAGATACATTTTTAATCCTATAACCATGATAAATGAAGTATTTCACAGTGATAGTTCATATGTACTAAATCTTTTATATTCTTGTAGCTATGCTCTAACTCATTTGAATAAGATAATAGGATTTAATTATGATGACTTTGAAGAATGCTATTGCTATGCTTTTTGTCTCATTGGCTCATACTATACCTGTACATTGAATGTGGAAATAACACATGTTTTCTGTTTGATGTTTGAACATGACACTCTTAACTTTCCTATACTTATTTTATGTCAATGTTTACTATGTTTGATACTACCAGATGTGTAGAAATTTGATGTTTTACTTATGTACAACTGTAATTATTCTATACAATTTTATGTGGACTTTACTTGTACCTACAAATATGCAAACACAACACTATATAACTCATTAATTCAATTGTTAGTACCTAAGAAATCAATAAAAATATAACAATCAAGATCGAGTTATAGCTTCCTATGTAAAGAGAGTTTGATCTAAGTATGATAGTGCTCTCAGAGTTATGCTTTAGACCAGTGACATGCAACTCTAAATTGGAAGGTTCAAATGACTAAAATCCATTTAAGTGCATCTAAGCTAAACATATCAATTCTAAATCAATTTATCCCATTATGAAATTGAAATGTTTTTCCAATTATCTAGATGCATGAATACAATTCTACAACATAAGCTTAATGCAAGATTGTGGGATCAAATGAGCTCAAAATTCATTCCTTTTATGGAGAATGAGGGGAATGAGCGGTTGAGATTGATTCTTGATGAGTGACAAGGATTGAAACTTGATTGATCTATGTGAGGTGATCCATGTGTGCCAACTCCCATTTATCCATAGATGAATTTGTCCATTAGTGATGAGTTTGTAATTTAGAAGTATTTATTAATTTATTTTAATTAATTACTTTAGCTAAGGGATTTAATTGGGTTGATTTAACTAAATAGGACAAGTTAATTAATTAGAAATTAATGATATATCACTAATAGATGATGCTTGATTTGAGGGATTTTAATGATATTGATGAATTATGCCAGTAATCGAATAATACTATTAGCATAATTGAGAGGAAGATTTTTAGTTAAGGCAAATAGGCCATTTGGTTAGACTAGACCAATTTAGGGTGATTACATTTTCCCCTCTTTGAATTGATGTGCGATCAACACATTGATTCAAAGAATGTATGAGGTTGAATTCAGAGAATAGTTTGATATAAAGCGATGAAAATACTCATGATTTGATGATTGAGAATTTTGAGTTTGATTGAATGAAAATCTATTGATGATATCAATCTCGAACTTGATTGAAATAAGACTGATAGTACCAATTTCAAACTTGATCAGAGGAAGGTCAATTGAGGATATCAGTTCTAAACTTGATTTAAATAGAACTGATAGTACTGACTCCAAACTTGATCAAATGAAGGTTAGTAAGAAGAAAATCAACATATTCCATTTGATGTGATGAAACTGAATACTTGGTAGATGATCTAAAATATTAAGGATCCATAGGCATAGATAACCAACTTGATATGAGTTGTGATGAAGTCCATTATCTAACAGTCCCAACTTGATTGAAAGAAACTACCATGCTCCTATTCATTTGATGGTGTTGAATAAAATAGTTCTTGATGTAGTCAATTTAATAAAAAAACTTGATTTGGAATCCCTATTTTTTTTAAAGTAAGAAGCTGATTGATTTTAGGTATGATCATCCCCCTCGGGAATGAAATCAAAATAAATATTGATGAAATCCCTTGTTAAAGTGTTGACATCAATGAGAAAGTAATTGGATAAATAAGAATGTGTAGAGAATCAATTAGGATATGAGGTGAAGTGGAAATGTGTTGATAGGAACACAATTTGACCAAGTTTGACTACATTTAAAGTAAGATTTTTGACCATTGTAAATGATGTTGACCAAAATTTTGATGAGTTGACCTATTGCGGTACAGCAAAGATAGACTCTTGTCACTTCTAATAAGCTTTCATAGGTTGATTGATCAATATTAACTAACTTTGAAATGTGTCTGACAAAGGGGTGACCAAAATGTTTTCGCAGTCGATATTAGTTGACTTTTATCTGCTGTTTAGGAACAATGTAGAATTCTTCTACAATATTTGTGTATAATTTTCTACATATTTAGATCAATTATGTATTTATTGTAGGTCATGGTTGATGAGTTGTTTTGACCGCTGCAATAGGTCAATTTGACTTTTTCAAAATTATTACTATTCTGGAATGACATGTTGCTCGCATATTCAATTTCATTCCCAATAGTTTTGATGAGAAACTACTATTGTAAAGACAAGTCTTCTTAGGGTCCCGCAAGTAAAAATTAGTCTGAAGGGGTTAAAATGAGCCCTAAAAGGTCAATTTACCATTTTATTTTCACTTTTTAGCTTAGTAATTTATTAAGTTTTGGAGAGAAGATGGTTGTCCCCATGGAGAGACATTGATTTGAGCTCGGCCCTTGCCATCACAGACTCACACATTATGCACCTCCAGTGAGTACATTATGACCTTCCATTTTATGATTTCTAGTTTGATTTTTAGGATGTTAGAAAAAAGTTATGGCCGTCATAGTTTAGGGTCACATTCGGTATTCTGGATCACATCTAGTAAAACCTGCATTGCATTCAGTGAACCTGAAAATCCCAGATCACATCCTCTTTGAACAGTATCACATCCCGTGCCCTTCTTAGGATCACATCATTTCTTGTTTTCCCCTTGTATCTACTAGAAATCAAGTATCGCATCCTATGAGAACATGATCGCACCTGGAGTTTTGGGTCGCATTCTGTCATAATAGGATCACATCTAGATTGAGGATCAAATATTGTTAGAATAGGATCACATCTAGTTTGAGAGTCATGTCTTGTCAAAGCAGGGTTGCATCTGGTAAAAAGGTGCCTATTTTAGTAAACCGATAAGTTTGTCTTATTTTTTGTCAATGAAGATTACCTGTTTGACCTATCAACTTTCTCTATAAGTTACCTTGATCCCAGAACTAATTTCATTCTTGATTTATTCCCTACAGACTGTAATACAAGTTATTTCATTCCAGTGTCTGAGACCTATTTGTGTGTTGGACCTATCAGAGTAGCTCACTGACGATGAGTGTAGATTGTGGGTTGTATGGGTCTGGGGAGATTGATAGATTAACCTGAAATTAGTGTAAATCAAGGGTTGTTGACTACTCTTGTTGAGAGATGGAACTTAGAGAACAATACCTTTCACTTTCCAATACGTGAGATTACTGTTACACTAGAGAATGTCTTGAGGATTTTGTGGATTCCAGTGAAAGGATGATAGGTACACTTTCAGTCGTGATCAGTCCTAGCTATTGCAGATGCACAAAGATTATCTATTGATATCTCAATTTATCAAAGGTGTTTGACCTGGGACTACATGCTTTCCCACTATGATAAAATACCTAAATTTCTTTCCAAATTGATTGGTGGAGTTCTAATCCTAGACCAAGGGCAGTATGGATTTATTTGTGGGTGGGTCATTTAGCTAGAAGAGATGATTGGGGATATTCACCAATATGGATGGGGCAGTTGTATTTTGGAACATATGTATAGGAAGTCACATGAGATCACATGTCAATCATCCATAAGCATTACAGTTGGTATTTTGATTTTACATATATGGGCCTAGGAGCATATTCCATTGACTCGACCAATAGTGGATAGACAGTGAGATCCAATGGATCCATATGTATACATATACTTCAGGTATATCCACCAACCCCATCTAGGTAATATGGAATACCAAAGATGAATTTTAGATGATGCTACTGAGGTTGAGTGGTGACCATATCTTGATTGTGAGGAGAGGGATTCAAATCAATGACATATGCCTTTCTTCTTTTAGAGAAAATACCTTATTGGTCGTACCACATATATTGTTGAGCAGTTTGTTGTTACATGTTTATTCAAATAGTATGGCTGTGTACATGGTGTATGCGTGCATTCATAATAAGGAGGCACAGTGGGGTGCTTGATTCTCATATGAGATTGCCCTTTGTGAGATTTCAAATATGGTTCCAGTTGAGTGGGATTATCTCCCTGATATAGTGATGAACTTTAACTGATTGAATGTTTGAAGATGTTAAGTTGATGATTATCGAGCTGTAGAAAGTTAATGTAAGAAATTAAATTAGTTAATGTATTGTATTGTCATTGATGTCAACTTAATATAACCTGATTGGTTATATAGATAGTGTCAAAGACTTCAAAGACCCAAAGAGGTAAAAGTTATTCTATCAGTAATGCATAAAATTGTAGTATTCACAAAGTGACAAAAACATCAACGAATAGTGCACACTGATGAATAGAGGAACCTGAGAGAAGAGTCACAGTGATACCCAAGAAAGAAACCCGAGAAGCATTACTGACAAGCAGAAATGTAGTGTTACCCAATGGAAAAACAACCCCGATAGAAAGAGATTCCCCAGGACAACTAAAGATGAGACCAAGCTAACAAGGAGTTAAACACTGAAAAGAATTGAAGTTCAGAAATGACAAAAGACTTAGCTAGAAAGAGCTAAAGAAGGAGTTAACTGGTTGTTAAACATTGTTTTTATCAACTAGTTTAAATCCAGAGATAAGCTAAAAGTTTTAAAGAAATTTTATTCCAATTGTCAAAAAGATATCTATGAGATAAAACTAAAGTAAATCTTTAAAGCGAGAAAGGCAAGAATTGTGGATCACGCCAAGAACAAGAAATTCAAGGACTTAGAAAAAGTGAAATTATGTCTATAAAGACACAATATAATTCATTATGAATTAGGGGAGTGAATTAAGAAGAGGATGCTGAAGAGAAACTGATGAAGAAATAAGTCTTCATTCAGACTTGATCAATCAAGCTAAGGAACAGAGCTAATAATTCTGCAGACACCGAGCAACAGAGAAGCACAACATCACCGAGTAGAAAGAAGTGGAGCAAAGGTATTGAAAAGAAACATTGATCAGAAAGGTATTATGAGCTTACAATAGATCTAAAAATATGCAAATCTAAGTTGTATGTATGAACAGATCATATATTATTTCACTTTAACCATTGAATCAGAGAAGTCTCTTAACTGAGAAGGATCTAAATAAATCCTTTATATATTGAGATACATCCCAAGGAGTATCGATAGGTTTATCAAGAAGATAGCATAGGAGTGCCAGATATCAAGTGATAAACTGTTAGTGTTAATTCCTCTAACAAGGCCGCACTTAATAGTGTGCTTGTAACCTTTAACTAGGTTGGCTCTTCACCAAGCTCACTTCAGAAGAGTGAAAATTTTGGGTTACTGGTCCCAGGTGGTTTTTCCCTTAACAGGGTTTCCACATTAAAAATCCATGTGTCAAATGTGTTTATGAGTCATTTCTTTCATGTTTTTCTTTACACATTACTAAAACATGATTGATCAATATACACAAAATTATTTACTATATTTCGGTAAATACTAGACTGTTATTCAGTAAACATTAAGAATAAGGTTTAACAGTGAACTCTGAGCAGTAGTTATTTCTTAATATTATTTCAAGGCACACATCTTGTAGGACTAAAGATAACTAGATGCTTATAATTGTGGTACTAAGTTTTTTGGGTCAATTTATTGGATTATTTTTGAGGCCACTGATTCACCCCCCTCTCAATTATTCTAAGAATTGGTATTAGAGCTTGTTTTCTTAGAAATAAGGTTTCAAGACCTAAGCAAAAGATCACAAGATGAGAAAATGAGATGTGCCCAAGTTGAACAAGGAAAAATTTGCATTATGGCAAAGAAGGATAAGACTCCACTTATCAGGTATTGGAAATGATGTTACTCAATACATGGATACTGAATATGTGTTGCCTAAAGAACCTCACATACTTAATCAATTGAGAGAAAAGCATGAGCACAATTGCATTATGATAGAGCTTTCTTCCTCACTCTCTGATGCTAAATTTGAAGATGTCAAAACCTACACCTCTACAAAGCAAATGTGGGACAAATTTAAGCTGGTACATGAAGGAGATGCTAATGTACTAAGAGCTAATGCAGGAAGCCTAAGAGGGAGGTTTGATGACCTAAGGATGAAAGAAGGAGAAAATATCACTTAGTATAGCTACAAAATCAAAGAGGTAGTCAATGCTATCTGAGAAGTTGGAGGTGTACTTGAAGAAGAGATAGTGGTAAGTAAAATACTAAGTACCTTACTGCCTGTATATGCTATTAGAGTATCTGTTATACAAGAAATGAGAGTAGTAGAAAATAATAATGTTACTCTAGATAGTCTGATTGGTAGACTAATTTCATTTGAGATGAATAACTTTGATAACAATGTCTTACCATCTATAGAGCATGCATTCAAATCTTCTTTGAAAATAAGTAATTCAAGTCATAAACACACTATGAGGAATGATAGTGAAAGTGATAGTGATGACCAAGGACTTGATGACATTGAAGCACTAATGGAAAGAAGATTGTAGAGAAGAAAAGGTAGATACAAAGGTAAATTACCACTTGTATGTTTTAATTGTAAAGAGATTGGACACTTTTCTACTAGATGTCCTAACAAAAGAAAAGAAGACACAAATAGTGACAGATCATATGAAAATAAGTTTGACAAAGATGATAACAAATATTACCGAAGAAATTGAAAATCTGATAGAAGAGATACCCAAGAATACAAGGACAAAGGGAAGAAATCTTGTTACCTGGCTGAGAACAAAGCTAGAGATACTAACACCAAATCTAATGAAGACATTGAGATGGTATTTGTAGCCATGAAGGATGATTCAGACAAAGAGGAAAGGTATGTTTAGACTGCACTCATATCCAAGGTTAGTAAGAATGATGTCTAGATTATAGACAGTGGCTGCACTAACCACATGACCAGTGATAAAAAAAAAGTTTGGAAATTTTGAGTATTATAATGGTGGATCTGTCATGCCCAAAAGTTGGGCAAAAACACACGAACAAAAATTTTAAATAACGCATTAAATCGGGATACTAAAACCACACAAGGGTAAAAGGGTGCACGCAAAACGAGGCAATTTAACTAAAAGTCAACTAGGGTTGACCCAAAAGTCAAACTTCCTTGGAATACGTGAAGGAGGGTCACTAGGACCTATCAAGCACTAGGGAAGTCGAGGGCACACATAACGAGATGGTTGACCTAAAAGTCAACTAGGTTGACCAAAAAGTCAACTATCACCAAATGGCACGAAACTGAAACCAAAGGTTCTAGAGTGCATAGGGATCACCTGGCGCGAAAATAACATCAATCAGACAAGGTTTGACTATGGTTGACCAAAAGTCAACGGGCTCGAGGCGGGTCGAAGGTAGCGATAATGTCTATAAAAGACGTATATCGCGAAGCAAAGGGGTTGTATTGACCCCCTAATCGATAAAACGATATCTGAGTTGAAATAATTTTAAATTAAGTAATTAACGTCTAAAATCTAATATTTATATATATCAGGTCAACATCACTACCAAAAGAAAATTAAACCCCTATCATTAATAAATTAACATACGACATTTAAATTAAATCAACTCCTTAATTTATTAATTATATATAAAAAAATATTCTAACCAAATCAAGTATAATAGTAAACCTAATCTAACATAGTATTCTTATTATATGAAAGTTAAAACAAAACTTAATCTAACATTAAAATATTAACATAAATAAGCAAATCTAATTTAAACAAAAATATCTACTCTAACAATTTAATAAATCATCATATAAAATTACCTATATAGAAATATTAAACCTTTAATTAATAACTTTAAACTTCGATAATTAAAATCTTAAAACAATAAACATACATAATTTATAAAATAAATCCTAAATTAAAATTATAATTTAATCTCGTAATCTTAAATAAAATCTTAAAATATAAACTCCTAATATAACTAAAACAAAACTAATTTAAATCGATCATCTAAATTAACAAATCCTAAGTTGTTCCCATCTAAAACAAGTCTAATATTAATATATCATTTAAAACAATTTAATAGAAATCTCCCATTTATATATATAATAAAACAAAACATTTAATAAAATTTTAAACTGAAATAAATTGATAAACCAAATATGAATCGCCACATTTAAATGTATAAAACAAAACAAAATGGAAAATGAAACAATAAAATAAAGGGTGCGCGGGTCAAAGAAGGCGGTCGGCACGTGGGCGAACAGGGGTTACAGACCAAGCGGCGAAGGGCGGTCTGAACCCGGCGGCGGGTTTTACATATGTCGGCGGCGGGGAAATACCACAGAGGCGGTGGTGGCAGCTCGGCGGCGACTCCACCTGCCGCGCGGGCCGGCTATCAAACAGGCGGGGAGGGGAAAGGGTGGCCGGCGCCGGCCGCGGAGCCCCCACTGCGGGTGGCCCGCGAGCCGCGCGGCCCCCAATTAAGGCAGAGGGTGGGGGAGGGTTTTCGACCCTCCCCACTCCAAAAAAACACAGCGCCACCAAGTTCGGCGCCCGATTAAAATAAAACCGCGGCTAAACATAAAAGAAAAGAAATAAGATTATTAACATAAGCTTTAAAACATATTTAATATATGTACATATGTATATTTAGATATATATGCCTACTCATATATATATAAATATATATATATATATAAAAAGATATAAAACAAAAGTATTTTGCTGGTGAAAAAGTGGACTGTAAATCTAAAAACAGCGAGTATAAGTACTTTTTTTTTTTTAAATTCTATTTGACCAAAGCATTATATAATTCCTTCTCCACGTTCTAGTGGAAGGAATTTTTATTCCGAACATTTTCATGTTTTTTTAAAAAAAATAAATAAATAAATAAACAGGTATCCAC
>MU225715.1:313734-329343 GCA_018584345.1 Thuja plicata | reverse complement strand
GATCCATATAAACATCAACATAAGTTAAAACCGAATCAGAACATAATATCTCAAAAGTACCCTGATTACAAAATCAGGTGCTGAATATTTAACACAGGATTTCACCGATCCTCATAGTACGAAAAGTATCGCTGAAAGTCAAAGCATGTCTAAGTACATAATCACTGAAAGTAAAGAAACCACTGAAAGTATAACAAAATAAGCAGTGAAACAAGAACTGACTGAGGTGGGTCTCACAGGATCACTAAGAATGGGTAATGACTTACCTTGTCCGGTTGAAGGTGAAGGAAGCATCATGCTAAATAATCTGATCATATGTAAAAATACATAATGGGTAAAAGGACTTAATTATAATCTATTGAGTGTTTCACAGATGAATAACACAGGTCACCAAGTAGCATTTAAAAATAAGAAGGCAAAGATCTTCAATGAATCAGGAAGGTTGATTGGGATTGGTGAACATACAAAAGGTAACCTATTCTATCTTGATGACATTAATACCACTTTCTTAATGGCTAGAAACAAAGACATATGGATGTGGCATAAGAGATTATGCCATGTGAATTTTGACAACATGATTAAGATAAGCAATAAAAGGAAAGTAAGAGGTTTATTGAGCATGTAGAAGCCCAACCATATCATGTGTAAGAATTGTCAAAAATGTAAAATGAAAAAGTCTAGTTTGAAGAGAAAAACCCATATATCTGATGCTATTCTAGAATTAGTCCATACTGATCTATGTGGACCCATGAGAACAAAGAGTTACTATGGAGATAGATATTTCATTCTCTTTGTAGATGATTATTCTAGAATGATGAGAGTTATGTTCTTAAAAGAAAAATCAGAAGCATTCAAGATGTTTAAATGGTATAAAGCTATGGTAGAAAAACAAAGTGGTAAGGAATTAAAATGTTTAAGATCATATAGAGGAGGGGAATTTATTTCAGATAAATTCCCTAAATTTATAATGAGCATGGAATTAAAAGATAGGTTTCTGCACCAAGAACACCACAACAAAATGGGATTGTTGAAAGAAGGAACAGATCCATTGTTGATTGTACAAGAACACCGATGATAAAAAAAGGGATCACACAAAATTTTTGCAAGGAAGTTGTCAGTACTGTTGTCTACACATTGAACAAAGTACAATTGAAGAAAGACACCAAGAAAACACCCTATGAGCTATGGTATGGTTACAAACGCAATGTAAGTTACTTCAGAATTTTTGGAAGTAAATGTTATATTTTAAAAGATGATAGAAATGGAAATCTTGACTCCAAAAGTGAAGATGTAATATTTCTAGGGTATTCCACCAAAAGAAAGGCTTATAAACGTCTTAACAAGTCCTCTAACAAGATAATTGAAAGTGAAAATGTAAGAATAGATGAATATGCAGAGAAAAATGGTGAGGAAAGCATAAAATAAATAGAAAACTACAACAATTTTGTCTACAATGAATAACCTTAAACTCTTCCTGAGCAACAGTGTATCGCTCCCGAGCAACAGAACAATGCACTCGAGCATCAGGCTGCAAATACCAAAAATTAGGAAATTTCTCAATATGATGTACCAAGCGATGGAGATCTGAATAAAGGTCATAATGATGATCAGAATGATGAACAAAGAGTTGAACCAATACTTTCCAAGTATTTCAGAAACCACTATCCATAGAACTAGATCATAGGAGACAAGAAGGCTGGAATGAGAACAAGAAGTAAGTCACTAAACACTAGATGTTTAATTTGTGATTTTTAGCCTTAATCTATTAATACTGCACTTGAAAATGAAGAATGGGTTGGTGCTATGAATGAAGAGATAGAATAGATTGAGAAGAATAAGACATGGACACTAGTACCGAGACCTGATGACAAAAATGTCATAAGTACCAAATAGATATTCTGAAACAAGATGAATGAGAATGGAGAATTCACAAGGAACAAAGAAAGGTTAGTATGCAAGGGGTATGCACAAGAAGAAGGTATTGATTATGGAGAAACCTTTTCACCCATTGCTAGACTAGAAGGAGTAAAAATTTTACTTGCTTATGTTGCATTCAAAGGATTCAAGGTATACCAAATGGATATCAAATCTACATTCCTAAATGGAATACTAGAAGAAGAGGTATACATTAAACAACCAGAAGGGTTTGTTGATCCTAAAAAGAGAAACATGGTATGTAGACTACAAAAATCCTTGTATGGATTGAAACAAGCACCTAGAGCCTGGTATGAAAGACTTCACTGACGATAATATTTTGATTGCTGAAATATTTGTTGATGATATCATATTTGGGGGTAATGGTATGTTATGTAACTATTTTTCTAATGAAATGAGAATAGAGTTTGAGATGTCAATGTTTGGGGAGATCAAATTATTTCTTGGTCTACAGATTCTTCAACAAGATGCAGGCATATATATCACACAATCCAAATACATCAAGGAAGTTCTAAAGATATTCAAGATGGAAGATTCCAAACCAGTTGGAACACCTATGGAAACTAGATGCAAACTGAACAAAGGAAGATAAGTCAAATGAGGTAAATCAGACCCTATATAGATCAATCATTGGCAAACTAATGTATGTTGTTCATACTAGACCAAATATAGCACATATAGTTGGAATAATTGCTAGATTCTCTGCTAATCCCAAAGAATCACACATGACTGTTGTCAAGAGAATTATGAGATATCTAAAGAATACTGAGGACTGCAGTCTTTGGTATAGAAAAAGGGGAAAAATTGAGCTTCAATTCTATATAGATGTTGATTGGGCTAGAAACTTAGATTAAAAGAAGAGCACAACTAGAGGAGCATTCTTCATGGGTGACAAACTTGTCACATGGATCAGTAAGAAGCAAGGATGCATCTCATAATCTACTACAAAAGAAGAATATGTGGATGCTGCTGCAAACTGCTCAAATATTGCATGGATCAAACAACTACTAGAAGGTATGAATATGAAGATTCTTGAATCAGTGATTATCTATTGTGATAATACCAGTGCAATTAACACATCAAATAATCTAGTCATGCATGTTAAGACTAAGCATATTGCTATCAAGTATCATTACTTAAGAGAACAAGTACAAACAAAATAAGTGATACTAGAATATGTTCAATCCAAGGAACAATTAGCAGACATATTCACCAAGCCATTTCCTAAAGATACATTTGAGTACCTGAGAAAAAGACTAGGGGTCCGACCCTTGTCTATTATTCACTAATCTGACTAGAAGGTTGCATCAGCCTATACATAATCAGAAGATCATTAATGTTTATGCAAGAAAAAAGATGGACTGCAAAGATACATTTGTACATAGCAAGGTACTTATTTTCACCAAACACCAGAGATATTAATTGGCTAATATAGAGATATGTTGTTGATGGAAAGGAAATTCAAGGAATATATTAAATAAAGAGATATTACTTTGGAATTGTTGTCAAAGGGAGAGAATATCAAGATGAGAGAGAATATCCAAAGGTAGAGATTACATATGAAATATCCATCAATATCCAAAGGAAGAGATATCCCAAAGGGAGAGAATATCCTGATGGGAGAGATGTAAAGAGATGTAACCTATGATGGAGAGATGACTTAAAGGAGAGAATACATTCTAAGGGAGAGAAGTATTGTATGAAACATATTGTTGTCAAAGGAAAAAGAGATGATCAATGAGAGGAAAAACAAAGGGAGAGACGGAATCATAAGCTGATACATCTATCTAGTGAAGGGATTCAAGATTGAAGAAAGTACTCCGCAAGAAACAAATCTAAGCTATATGTGCTTACCGAGAGCCAGACATTTTTATTGGTTATAGAATAATAAGTTTTCTAGTTTGATGAATGAAAACTGATATATTTCATAATTTATTAGTAGTATGTAGTGTGTTTCCATCAATGCCAAAGGGAGAGATTGATGAACTATAACTGATTGGATGTTTGAAGATGTTAAGTTGATGATTACTCAGCTGTAGAAAGTTAGTGCAAGGCATTAAATCAGTTAATGTATTATATTATCATTGATGTCAACTTGATATAATCTAATTGGTTATATACATAGTGTCAAAGACTTCAAAGAACTAGAGAGAGAAAAGTTATGCTATCAGTAATGCATAAAATTTCAGTATTCACAAAGTGACAACAGACACCGATGGACAATGCACACCGACAGATAGAGGAACCCGAGAGAAGATTCACAATGATACCCAAGCAAGAAAACCAATAAGAATTACTGACAAGAAGAAACAAAGTGTTACCTAACGAACAGACAACCCTGACAGATAGAGATGCTTGAGGACAACTGAAGTTGAGACCGAGATAACAAGGAGTTAACACCAAAAAGAACTAAAGTTCAGAAATGAAAAAAGACTAAGCTAGAAAGAGCTAAAGAAGGAGTTAACTGGTTGTTAAACATTGTTTTAATTGACAAGTTTAAAGATAGAGATAATCTAAAAGCTTTAAATCAATTTTATTCTAGTTGTCAAAAAGATATCTACGAGATAAAACTGAAGTAAAGCTTTAAAGCAAGAAAGGCGAGAATTGTGGATCACACCAAGAACAGGAAAGTCAAGGACTTAGAAATGGTGAAATTATGTCTATAAAGAGACAATATAATTTGTTATGAATTAGGGGAGTGAATAGAGAAGAGGATGTTGAAGAAAAACTAATGAAGCAAGAAGTCTTCATTCATACCTGATCAATCAAGATAAAGAACAAAGCTAATAATTCTGTGGACACTAAAAAACATAGAAGCACAACATCACCAAGAATAAATAATTAGAGAAAAGGTATTGAAAAGAAACATTGATTAGAATGGTATTATGATCTTAAAATTGAGCTTAAAATTTGCAAATGTAAGTTGTATGTATGAACAGATCATATACTATTTCAATTTAACCATTGAATCAGAGAATTCTCTTAACCGAGCAGTATCTAAAAAAATACTTTATATATTGAGATACATCCCAAGGAGTATCAAGAGGTTTATCATGAAGATAGCAGAGGAGTTCCAGATATCAAGTGATAAAGTGTTAGTGTTAAATCCTCTAACAAGGTTGTACTTAATAGTGTGTTTGTAACCTTTAACTAGGTTGGATCTTCACTGAGCTCACTTCAGAAGAGTGAAAATTTTGGCTTATCAGTCCCAAGTGGTTTTTTCCTTAACAGGGTTTCCATGTTAAAAATCTATGTGTCAAATGTGTTTATGAGTCATTGCTTTCATGTTTTGCTTTACACATTACTAAAACATGATTGATCATTATACACTAAGTTATTTATTGTATTTTGCTAAATACTAGACTGCTATTTGGTAAACATTAAGAATACGGTTTAACAGTGAACTCTGAGAAGTATTTATTTGTTAAGATTATTTCAAGGCATACATCTTGTAGGACTGAAAATAACTAGAGGCTTATAATTGTGGTACTATGTTTTTTGGGTTGATTTATTGGAATATTTTTGAGGCCACTGATTCACCCCCCTCTCAATTATTCTAACATATAAATTATGGGGGTATTGTAGATGAGTATAGGGATGATCTAGATCATCACCTTTTTCCACGCTTTGTTGATTTGTAGGAGATAGAACCAAGGATAGAGGATGCATTAAATGATGATCTTTCTAATGAGGGTCATACTGGAGGCAGACAGAGAGAAGACATGAGTGGTAGGAGAGATGGAGGTGGGAGAGATGGAGGTGGTAGAGGTGAGAGGGATCATCTAATGGATAAGGGTTAGAGATATGACAGGGATGATAGGGGTGATGATGGTGATGATAAAGATGGTAGGAGAGGGGATGAGGGTAGGCACACCCAAGTGATATTTGTTCCTCCTCGCATAGATCATGGGCCATTACTAATGAAATAGTAGAAAAAGAGACTAGTAGGACAGAGACAGACTGGTGAGAGCAATGGTAGTGGAAAACCTCCACCACAAGATCCTCCCAGAGAGAGAGGTAAAGACACAAATCCTTTATTTTAGTTTGAGAGGGAGAGAGAGAAGCTCAGGGCTCACATTACTACTTTGGATACTCTTTTAGCAGATAGAGATAGGAAACTAGATATGATGAGATCTGAGAGAGATCAATAGTTGGATATTATGAGAGTTTAGAGAGACCAATAATCTCATACTATGACACACTAGGCATAGAGGGCATCATACTACTTTTTGTTATATTGTGTGGTCATTCTTAGGCCTCAAAGGGTACCATTATACTCCATTATTGCTTAGCAGTTAGAGGGAGCCATGCCACCACCACTTCCCACAAGAGAAAATGTTCCACCTTCTCCCCCTTGTGATTAGGCCAAGGGTGGGAGTCAGACTTGATACTTGTCATTTGAGTGATATTTTGTATACTGATCCATTAGTGATCCCTGGACATGTACTCCATGATACTGATACATTCTTTTTTCCATATTTATTTGTTATCTACTTACATTTATATGAGATGTTGCCTTCTGATTCTGTCATATTTTTTTTGTCTCTTTATTTGCTTCACTTGATAGAGGTTTCAATTGATTTTTTTTATGATTTATTTGTTATTTATGATGATATTGATGATACTCATGTGATGAAATCATTGTATGCTCTTACCTTTCACTGATATATAGATGAGTGAGGTGATTCTATATGGAATTTCACATGTATGTTTTTGTATTTTTCTTTATGCATATAAATGTATGGATGCACCTATGGATGTATGAATTCCTTATTGCTTTCTAATTTCTTTATAATAAAAATACTGACGATATGCTGTAATATGTATGCTTTTCTTTTGTTTTTAGATTATGGGTAAAAGTACGAAGCTGTGTCACACTTGAGGACCATTTTCATAGTTTCGGCCAAAATATTTTTGGCCGTACATATGTGGCACAAATGTGGTGCCATGTGGTGTCGATGTGGCAAATGAGTTTCGGCCGAAACCGGTTCGGTCAGACCAGTTTTGGCCAAAAATTCATGAGTAAATATAAGCTAACTATGTTCTATCGATGAAGAATTGGCATATATTTATATAGAGGGGTTTGGCCAGAACTGGTTCGGCCGAACCAGTTTCGGCCAAAACTGTCTATGTGGCATCCTATGTGGCAGCCAAATAGGCAAAATTTCAAAATTATAAAACTTCTCACTTAGACAACTGATTTCTTCATCAAAACTCAAGCAATTTTAAAATCTAAATATACCCTTTTGTAGAGCTCGGAGTATGATTATGGCCATATAATTTGAAAAAACTCCATGTAGGTATTTTAACATTGAAGAACACGCTCATTCACAAAAATAAAATAAAAAATAGCAAATCATGTTGAAAAAATTTACAACTTATATTTAACACTAGAGGAGAGAGTCCTCTTCAAGAATATTTAATTTGTTTTGTATTTGGTTTAGATTTGCTAGGGCAAATGTGGAGGGAGAAAAACATGTTAATTTTGGGTAACTCCGACTTTGAATAGTTGTAATAGACAAAATATATACCGAAAACCAATCTTTCTTTTTTTATGCACTAGCTATACATGTCATCTAAAACATATTCTGAAATTAGAGGAAAAAAAGATTATTTGCATATATTTAGCTGGAGGGAACTAGACCCTACATTTTTAACATTTTTTGAGCAATTAAAAAATGGACTTCAAAAATTAAAAGACTAGGTTAATGCTTATTAAGAAAAATTTAAAAAATTATAGGCATAAACTACATCCAATTTTACATATTTCATTATTTTACATCATTTTAAAATTCTAAACACAAATGCCACTTTTATGTCATTAAATTTTAATAGTTTTGCATGTCGTGGTCCTCTTCCTTTGTAAAAGTGTGACACAGGTTTGTACTTTTACCCTTATGCTCATGCAAAAAATTATGCAAATGATTATGCCATGATGATATGAATATGAAATGAAAAATATAGACCAGTGAATAGAGAATTAGTCAGTAGATTAAGTAGTCAAACTTGGATTTGGTTGTGATAGGAAATCATTCTAAGCTCAAGTAATCATGTGAGATTAATGCATTGATATGAATCATAAATGTAGCTATATTAATACTTATAGGATTGTCACTGAACTTTGCACAATAGCATTTATCACCATAGAGCGTTTGTTTAACAAACACCATAGGCTAGTACAACCTTCACTGATAGGTTTTGACCATCATGAAAATATGAGTACTACCTTAATCAGATGCAATGTCAAAAATAAACCTAAGCATCAATGCATAACAGACAGGATAACTTGTTAGTTATTTCCTTTTTATTTAAGAACCTTCTTCTATTTAGGTACAAAATATGATATGTAATCCATAATGACCCTTTTATTAATGTTCACATTCTTGGGTATATAATTTTGCGTACACCTTAATAAGAATTTGGTTTTATACAAAAAAACAAACAAGGTGAATGGTCCAACTTCACCGTAGCTTTTATATAAAGAGGGTTGAGATATATGTGGCTTTTGAATCATTACAGAAGCGCTTACCATAGACACCCAGATTATGTGAAGTTTTTAGGTTCATTGAATATATCACCACAAGAAGAAAACAAAGAAACCCTCATGCCCTCTATCCTTGTTTCTCTAGAAATTTTATAGACGTCATTGAGTTACTCGGAAGACATAACAATAAAAAAATGACAACCATAGACATCAAACAAAGAAAATTCATAATTTTTTCCTATGCTACTAGTTTACAGACGTACACAAGACATTTCAAAGATTCATGATCAATAAAAATCAAGAGAAGTCTGTTTGTTCTTATTGGTTGTTGATGAACACCTTTGATTAATCATTTTTATCAAAATAGATTATCAATCATAGATTAAGTTTTATCAATGTAGTCTGTGAAGTGCATATGTGTGTCTGAATGAGTGTAGTGTAGAAAACACCTTTTTGATCAGGTTTAGCAGTAATTGCAATTTGATAGAGTTTTGAGAAACACTGTTGATTAAAGTGTTGAGAAACACTAGTGTAGTGTCTATTAAAGGTAGGCGGTGTTTAAGAAACACCTTTATTTGTGATAGTGTAAGGTGGGAAAATGGAGATCTTTAGATAGGGTTTTGAACAATGGAGATTTACACATAGAAGATACCATATGCCTCTATTAACCACTTACATTTAACTATTATGATAAGGGATGTAAATCTAGAAATGTTTTGCAAAGGATAATAGAATAAAATACATACCTCCGAAAAAGAATCTGCTGAAAACATTGTCAAATGGTCTTAGAAACTGTTGATTTAAAAGTCCATGAAACGAAACTGTAAGATTTAAAAAACCCATAAATCTTTTTCAGATCTGGTCCAAGTTGAACTTGACCCAGATGGAGGTCAACCTTAACCCCTTTGAGCTCGACCTTGACCTGTGTTGCTCCAACAGAAAACCTATTCGCAGATCTCAGAAGTTTGCCGAAAAGGGTATCCAGATCTGCACTTGAATCTATTGTCATGTACCTATACCAACAAGAAAAATGGTTTTTTTTTTTTGGGGAGGGGTTTGCCTTGGTTAAACCTCAGTTTTGGAATTAACCTTAAAGTATAATTGAAATTGAATAAATAAACAAATTAAATAAACAAATTCACCTTGCTTGTATAGAAACCCTTATAGAGGATTCAAATCCTTGAATCCACAAGTATGTATGCTCCAAATGAATGTAGAATTTAAAATATAGAATGTAGGATGTCTCAAATAAATTGTCTTTAGATCTTCAACACCAATTTTTAATGGATCTTTGAATAGGAAGAGGCTTGCATGGATGTGGATGGAGAAATCTTCAACAAGAGGGCTCCATAGAGCTTGAATCCTTCAATGGCTACCAATGGATCTCCATGATGAATTGAATGTTTTAAGGTATTTGAATGCTTGAGGGTAGATGGTTTCTTCAATATATTATCCTTCATGTTTAAGGTGATCATGTACTTCATGTGTATGTCTTATTGTTCTTCAAGTCTTGCCTCTTAGATAGTTAGAGAAAATGAGAGGAGAAGGCTACCTTATATATGAATGCAGGAAAAAATATTCTAGAGAGTCCTAAATAGGAGAATTAAATTCCAATTAGACCTATACCCTTAGAATTGGACCTATATTAAATATAATTTCAAGGTTCGTTGCCTTGAAGACCGAAACAGCCGACTCGAAAGCGGGAATTAAATATTTCTGAAGCCCGACATCTAGAAACTTTGGGATCCTAAAATTTGGACCTTGGGTCAAGGTCAAGGTCAACTTTGAAATAGAACATGGTTGAGGTCAACCTTGACCCAGAAGGTTGACCTTGACTCTAAGGTCAAGAATCTCAGAATCACAGAGCAGGGTGCTAGAAAAGGTAGGAGAAAAGTGGAAAATAGGGCAGAATCAGGGGGAAAAAGTAGATCCAAGTCAAAGACCCATTAAAGGAATTTGACATGACCCCAAACCACTTACTTGGAGGGATAAAATATTCCTAAATAGAATTTCTTCCATTTTTTGACAATACATTTAGCCCCCACTTTAGCAAGAGTATGGACTTGATGAAAACTCTTGGTAAAGGAGATCGTAAAGAAAAGATAATCTTATTGAAATCAAAGGGATAAAAGAAATCCTTAAGAACCAAAGGACTCAAGTCTTTTTCAACTAAAATATTAAAATAAGAGAGACATCACCAGTCAAGGAGAAAGATAGAGAGAGGAGTGGTTGTTAGTAATAACTAAGAGGGGGGGTGAATCAGTGGCCTCAAAATTTATCCTTAAAACTTTACCCGCTAATCAATAAATCTCAGATTATCATTTCCCTACAAGATGCATGCCATGAAATACTAATAATAATTAACTGTCTATCAGTTTTCTTTATCAATCCTAATTCTCCTTGATTACCGATAAGCAGTATAATTATTTAGCGAATCTCAGTAAATAAGTAGAGTATACCGATAAATCTAGAAATGCATATGTGAAATATAAAATAGTTAAGTGATAAACCATAAACACATAACACATGGATTTTAATGTGGAAACCCTGTTAAGGAAAAAACCACTGGGACCGGTACCCCAAATTTTTACTCTTCTGAAGTGAGCCCTGTTAGGAGCCAACCCTATTAAAGGTTACAAACACACTGTTAAATGCGACCTTGTTAGAGGATTTTATACATAGAGGTTGTCACTTAGTATCGAGCATCTATTTCTACCATCCTTGAATCAGTCTCCTTCTTAGACTGTCAATAGGTATCGGGCAAGTCCAATGCTACTTTCATGAATCAACTTTTTTTCCACTCCTTGAGATGTACCTCAATATATAGAAGACTATTAAGTCCTTCTCATTTAAGAGACTTGATTCTTCAATGGTTAAACTGAAACACTATGACCTGTTCATATTGCAACTTTGAATTGTAGATTTTTAGATCTATTTACATACATTACCTCTCTAACCACTGTATCAATTCAATCCTTGTGCTCCACACTTTCTTCTCTATGATGTTGTGCTCACTGTTCATTGGTGTCTGCAGAAATCCTTAAATCTCTTTCAGCTTATTTGATTAGTACTGCATGAATTTGTTCTTCATCAATTTCTCATGAGCATCCTCTTTTTATTCACTCCCCTGAATCCCATTCGAAAATGAGTTAAGCTTGTCTCTTATATACACATAATATTCATTGTTTCTTGGTTCTTGATTCTTGGCATGATAAACAATCCAACCAATTAGATTTAAAGCATAACTCCTAATTTATCTTGCAGATATCTTCTTGCCAATTATACAAATCATCTTTAAATCAATAACTTATCTCTGGTCGAATAACACAAAGTAGACAACCATTAAGTCTTTATTTAGCTTTACCAGCTAGATATTTTGTCATTTTTTGAACTCTCTATTCTATCGGTCACCACTATAGTTAGTCGTCGGTGACAACTCACTGATCCATCAATGAGACTCCAATTAGCTTCGTGATCTCCATCTATCATGAATCATTGGAAATTTACTCGTCAGGCAACCTTTTGACTTTTCTTGTTGGGTATTCTGTGGTTTTTCTTCATTGGGCAATATTATTCTTTTGATTGTCGGGTATCACTGTGACTCTTCATCTTTGTTCTGTTCGTCGGTGTACACTCCATCGGTGTAGTTTGTCACTTAGTGAATACATGACTTTTATGTATTGATAAAAGAATAACCTTGGTTCCTTTGATTCTTTGAAGTATTTGGCATTATGTACATGACCATACAAATGATATTAAGTTGACATTAATGACAATACAATTCATTAACTATTTTAATGACTTGCATTATCTTCAACTTAACATTATCACACATTTAATCAGTTACATGTCATCAATCTCTCCCTTTGGAATTGATGGAAACATACTATATTATGACACTATACTATTTCTAATATAATATGAAATACAACAGTTGAGATTCATCAAACTGCCAATCTTTTTTTTCTGATAACTGATAAAAATGTTTGACTGTCGGTAAGCTCTATTGTAGCTTAAATTTGATTCTTGCAACTCTTTTTATTTCTTCTTCTAATGTGTTGTGTTCTCTCCTTGTGTTAATTTCTCTCCCTTAACTGTTCTTATCTTTTGATGTATTTTTCTCTTGTCAGCAACTCTCCCTTTGTATAATTTTTCCATATAATCTCTCTCCCTAAGGATATAATCTCTCCATGTTGGAGTAATGTGATAATGGATAACTCCTTTTTCTGAAGAATGTGATAATATGGATAATCTCTCTCCCTTTGATAGCAATTCCAAACAAGTATCTTACAGATATCTAACATTAATGTCAAGCAATCTTTTTTCTCCATCAATAATATATTCCTTTAATTTCCATTATCCATTAGCACTATAAAATATGCTCTGGTGCTCAGTGATGATATATACCTATCTATATATAGATGTAGCTTTGAAGTTCATCCTTTTGCGTGCATCAACATTAATGATGTTCTAATAATATATAGGCTGATGCAACCTTCCATCCATTTTACTAACTAGTAGACAAGGGTTGGACCCCTAGTCTTTTCCTCAAATATTCAAATGTATCCTTGGGCACTGGCTTGGTCAAGATATTAGCTAATTGTTCTTTGGATTGCATATACTCAAGTATCACCTCTTTTTCTTGAACTTGTTCTCTTAAATAATGATACTTGATGGTAATGTGTCTAGTCTTAGCATGCATGACTGGATTCTTGGAAATGTTTATTGCATTGGTATTATCACAATAGATAATAACTGGTTCTAGGATCTTCATATGCATACCTTCTAGTAACTATTTAATCCATGCAATATTTGAGAAATTTGCAACAGCAACAACATACTCTACTTATGCAACAGACTGAGAGATGCATCCTTGCTTCTTGCTAATCCATGTGACAAGTTTGTCACCCATAAAGAGTGCTCCTCCAGTTGTGTTCTTTCTATCATCAATGTTTCCAGCCCAATCAGCATCGGTAAACAACTTGAGTTTAAATTCACCTTCTCTTCTATACCATAAGCCATATTCCTTGGTATTCTTTAGATATCTTAGAATTATTTTCACAGCAGTCATATGGGATTCTCTGGGATTAGCAGAAAATCTTGCAACTATTCCTACTGCATGTGCAATATCTGGTCTAGTGTGTACAAAATATATGAGTTTTCCAATCATTGATCTATACAAAGTCTAATTTACCTCTGGTTTCTTGTCCTCCTTTGTCAATTTACATCCATTATCCATCAGTTTTCCAACTGGTTTGGAATCTTTCATCTTGAATATTTTCATGACCTCTTTAATGTATTTGGACTGTGTAATGAAAATACCTTCACATTGTTGCATGATCTGTAGACCAAGAAAGAACTTGATCTCTCCAAACATAGACATCTCAAACTCTTTTCTCATCTCATTAGAAAATGATTTGCATAGCATATCATTGCCTCCAAATATGATGTCATTAACAAATGTTTCAACAATCAAAGTGTTAGCATCAGTATCTTCCTTCAAATAAAGATTATTGTTTTCACTAGTCCTTATAAATCCAATACTTATAAGGTAGGAATGAAGTCATTCATACCAGGCTCTAGGAGCTTGTTTCAATCCATAAAAGGCTTTATTAATTCTATATACCATGTTTCTCTTGTCTGGATCTACAAACCCTTTTGGTTTCTCAATGTATACCTCATCTTCTAGTATTCCATTTAGGAATGCTGACTTGACATCCATATGGTATACCTTGAATTCTTTGTATGCATCATAAGTAAGTATTATTCTTACACCTTCTAGCCTAGAAATGGGTGCAAAGGTCTCTCCATAGTCAATACCTTCCTCTTGTGCATACCCCTTGCATACTAGTCTTGCTTTGTTTCTTGTGATTTATCCATTCTCATTCAGCTTGTTCTTGAATATCCATTTAGTACCGATGACATTCTTGTCATCTGGTCTTGGTACAAGTGACCATGTCTTTATTTTCTCAATCTTCTCAATCTCATCATTCATAGCACTTATCCATTCTTCATTATAAAGTGCAGCATTGACAGATTTTGGTTCAAACTTACAAATTAAACAAGTTGTGTTTAGAGACTTACTTCTTGTTCTTGTACCAGAATTCTTATCTCCTATTATCTAGATCTTTGGATGGTTCCTTCTTACATATCTAGAAAGAACTGGTTCAACTCTTTGTCTATCATCTTGATCATCATTTTTTCCTTCATTTTGTTCTTCATCACTATGTATATTATTTTGATTATTATTACCTTGACCGTCAGTTACAACTTTCTATTGCTCTTGAATTAAGCACTGTTGCTCGGGTAGAGTGTTAGGTTCTTCACAATATACAAACTTGTTGTAGTCCTCTGGTTCTTTTGTGCTTTCCATCTCATTCTTTTCTACAAATTCATCTATCTTCACATTTGCACTTTCAACAATTTTGTTAAAAGCCTTGATAAGACATTTATAAGCCTTGCTCTTGGTGGAATACCCTATAAAGATACCTTCATCACTCTTGGCATCAATCTTTCCATTTCTATCATCCTTTAAGATATAGCATTAACTACCAAATATTTTGAGGTAACTTACATTGGGTGTTTTACCATACCATAGCTCATAGGGTGTCTTCTTTGTGTCCTTCAATTATACTCTATTTAATGTGCAGACAACAGTACTGAAAGCTTCCCTCCAGAAGATTTGGGTGATGCCTTTCTCTATCATTAGTGTTCTAGCACAATCAACTATCTATCTGTTCCTTCTCTCAACAATCCTATTTTGTTCTGGTATTCTTGGTGCAGAAACCTATCTTTTTATACCATGCTCATTGCAGAAATTAGTGAATTCATCTGATATAAACTCTCCTCCTCTATCTGATCTCAAGCATTTCAAATCCTTACCACTTTTTTTCTCTACCATAGCCTTATACCATTTAAACATCTTGAATTTTTTAGATTTATCTTTTAGAAATATAACTGTCATCATTCTAGAGTAATCATCAACAAAGAGAATAAAATATATATCTCCATAATAACTCTTTGTCTTCATTGGTCCACAAAGATCCATATGGGCTAATTCTATAATATCATCAGATGTATGGGTTTTACTTTTGAAACTAGACTTTGTCATCTTACCTTTTTGACAATTCTTGCACATGATGTTGTTGGGCTTTGACATCGTCAGTAAGCCTCTTACATTTCTCCTTCTG
>MU225715.1:298695-312828 GCA_018584345.1 Thuja plicata | reverse complement strand
AAATGTAGACTCTAAGTTTGGTAAGACACTATTATCAAAGTTATTCATCTCAAATGAAATTAGTCTACCAATTAAACTATCAAGAGTAACTGTATTGTTTTCTACTGCTCTCATTTCTTGAATGGAAGAAAATCTAATAGCATATATAGGCAGTAAGGTTCTTAAGATTTTACTTACCACTGTCTCCTCTTCAAGTGTACCTCCAACTCCTCATATAGCATTGACTACTTCTTTTATTCTTGTGTTGTACTGTGTGATGTTTTCTCCTTATTTCATTCTGAGATCATCAAACTTTCCTCTAAGGCTTTCTTCCTTGGCTCTTAGAACATTTGTATCACCTCCATGTACAAGCTTCAGTTTGTCCCACATCTTCTTTGCAGTTTTGCAATCTTTGACATCTTCAAATTCAGCATCAGAGAGTGAAGAAGAAAGCTCTATGACCATGCAGTTGTGCTCATGCTTCTCTCTTAATTGATCTACTATTAATTCTCTTGTAGGAAACACATATTTAGTATCTAGGAATAGAGTAACATCATTACCAATACTTGATAAGTGGAGTCTTATCCTGCTTTTCCATGAAGCAAAGTTGTCTTTGTTTAACTTGGGCACATCTCATCTATTCATCTTGTGATCTTTGACTTAGGTCTTGAAACCTTCCTTCTAAGTGCACAAGCTCTGATACCAATTGTTAGTAATAATTGAGAGGGGGACGTGGATCAGTGGCCTCAAAATTTATCCTTAAAAATTTACCCACTAATCAATAAATCTCAGATTATCATTTCCTTACAAGATGCATGCCATGAAATACTAATAATGATTAACTGACTAGCTATTTTCTTTGTCAATCCTAATTCTCCTTGATTACCGATAAGCAGTATAATTATTTACCAAAACTCAGTAAATAAGTAGAGTATACCAATAAATCTAGAAATGCATATGTGAAATGTAAAACAGTAAAGTGATTAACCATAAACACATAACACATAGATTTTAACATGGAAACCATGTCAAGGGAAAACCCACTGCAATCGGTACCCCAAATTTTCACTCTTCTGAAGTGAGCCTATTAGGAGCCAACCCTGTTAAAGGTTACAAAGACACTTTTAAGTGTGACCTTGTTAGAGGATTTTATACATAGAGGTTATCACTTAGTATCAGGCATCTATTGTTACCATCCTTAAATCAGCCTCCTTCTTAGACTATCAATAGGTATCGGGAAAGTCCAATGCTACTTTCATGAATCAAACTTTTTGGCATTCCTTGAGATGTACCTCAATAAATAGAAGATTGTTAAGTCCTACTCGGTTAAGAGACTTGATGCTTCAATGGTTAAACTGAAACACTATGATCTGTTCATATTGCAACTTTGAATTGTAGATTTTTAGATCTATCTAAGTACATTACCTCTTTGTCTAATGTATCAATTCAATCCTTGTGCTCCACACTTTCTACTTTGTGATGTTGTACTCATTGTTCATCAGTGTCTGCAAAAATCCTTAGCTCTCCTTCAGATTATTTGATTAGTACTGCATGAAGTTGTTCTTCATCATTTTCTCTTTACCACCCTCTTTTTATTCACTCCCCTTAATCCCATTTGAAAATGAATTAATCTTGTCTCTTATACAGACATAATATTCATTGTTTCTTGGTTCTTGATTCTTGGCATGATAAACAATCCAACCAATTATATTTAAAGCATAACTCCTAATTTATCTCGTAGATATCTTCTTGCCAACTGTACAAATCAACTTTAAATCAATCACTTATCTCTAGTTGAATAAAACAAAGTAGACAACCAGTTAAGTCTTTATTTGGCTTTTCCAGCTAGGTATTTTGTCATTTTCTAAACTCTTTGTTCTGTTGGTCACCACTATAGTTAGTCATTAGTGACAACTAACTAATCCATCGGTGAGACTCAAGTTAGCTTCATGATCTCCATCCATCGAGCATCATTAGAAATTTACTCGTCGGGCAACCTTCTGACTTTTCTTGTTGGGCAATCTTTGGTTTTGCTTCATCGGGCAATAGTGTTCTTCTGATCATCGGGTATCACTATGACTCTTCATCTTTGTTCTGTCTATCAGTGTGCACTCCATCGACGTAGTTTGTCACTTAGTGAATACATGAATTTTATGTATTTCTAAAAGCATAACCTTGGTTCCTTTGGTTCCTTGAAGTCTTTGGTATTATGTACATGATTGTAAATATGATATTAAGTTGACATCAATGAGAATAAAATCCATTAACTAATTTAATGACTTGCATTATCTTCAACTTAACATTATCACACATTTAATTAGTTATATGTCATCAGTGGCTAGCTCGCCCAATAAGATGTTTGTATCTCACTGTGAACCACAAAAAGGATAGGATGGCCTACCAAGAAAGCACTTGATAGTCACCCCATAAAGTTGTGCACCTTCTGGCGGCTTTGTCTATGTATGTAGTGTGTCTTCTGATGGATTTTATGAAGTACCCATGGATCCATATCCTCATATAGCCATGGAATACATTTATAAAATGCGTATCTCTTTAGGATTTAGCAACTTATGTGCCTTACCTTCCAAGGATTTAGCATATTGAATTATAATTGAATGTGTATCTCTTTAGGATTTAGCAACTTATGTGCGTTACCTTCAGAGGATTTAGCATGCTACAAAAAAAAGGTTAGAACAAAAATGCATAATATAGAATGGGGGAGGCTGTATATATGCCCTCTCCTTAAGATGGAAAAATACATACTATTTTGACATGTTAAGGAAAGAAAAGAAAAAGGATAAAGCATTCTTCAAAAATGTCAATAAAATATCCATAGACAACACCCAGTCCAAGCCAAGGTCACTACTCCTATGAGGCCATAGAAGGGACAAATGCAAAGAGATATCATGCAAGAAGTGAAAAAGTATCCCTTATGAGGGATAGCACACTATTCAGTTTCCAAGGTGAGAAATTTATCAACCATGGAAATCCAATGTTAAACAATGAAATAGGTTATAATCAAGGACATAGATCCTCAATTCAAACCAAATTTTTCATGTATGATTAGATATCACATAATAGATAGATACTGCTTAACCAAGGGAAAATTGGATCCCAAAAAGACAAAAAAGAAGGAGATGGCATCCTTGCCCCCTAAGCATAGGAACAAGGATGAAAGGGGACCTATTATATCACCCACAACACTATGCAAGACAACGAGCCCCCAAGGATTAGGATAACATTGTTTACATAATGTGGAGCTCCATGATATGAACATAAATGTTATTTAGAGAAAACATGATTGAAATATAACTTATTTCCACATGATATATAAATAACTTTACTATCAATGAGTTGGCTAATCTTATAATGTAAATCTTGACATTTGTTAGTAAAGTGATCATGAAATCTATGATACAAACAAAAAGGAAGAGCCTTCTATTAGAATAGTCCCAAGGGATAACTGAGATGGGGGGTGAATTAGTTATCAACAAGTTTAATTACTTTCTTCTTTTAATTACAAAATATCATTAAGCATTAACACATTTAGATAACACAAGATAAAGCACAACAATTTTGGTTATGGGGAAACCAAATAGGTAAAAACCCCGATGGGAATTAGCACCCACAAAGAACTGTACTTGAATATAATTATCCCTATTATAAAATCTTGTAACACTATTAGGAGTTGTTCTTTACAATGTAGTAAGTACAGTGACCTGGTTAAAGGTCTAACCCTGTTAGGATTCTTTTACAAATAACCCTGTTAGGGGTGAGGACTCACTGTCCAAAAGCTCACTGCTAAAATGGTGAAGGCTACAACCTTCAGTAAAATAGATATGCATTATATCTAATAAATTAACTATTTGAGTAGACCTAATGTCTTGATCAGTTCTAGTGTATTTTATGCTTTCACTTCTTCTTCACATAGATCTTTTCTTGATGAATGAAATGTCTTTATTGTCCCAAAACAATGGACATTCTTTTCTTTACTTTTTCTGTCTCTTTTCTTACCATTCACACTTAGTGTTCACCAAATGAACTACTATAAGTATCTTCCCCAAAATATGTGATCTTCATTGGCTTTAGGAGTCCCTTCAATACTTCTTTAGTCGGCCACATCAACCATGCAACCTAATTAGAATCACACAACCCAAACTGGATGGACGCGATGCATCACAAAGTTTTCTCCACCAAATCAACTCCAACATCACAATTCTGATAGAACACATTTGGTGCCTTTAGATACTTATCTTTAACTCATAACTAAACATGAATACAAACACACATATCCCAAAGATAGGCACAACTCAAGAAATAATGTAATTACGTCAGCTCTTCTTAGATAGTCTTCAGTCACTATAACTGTCATAACTGAATAACATAACTTAACTAAAACTTCATATCTGACTCAGCGTGAATGCACATAGCATCTAGAAAATGTATACACCATGGAACTAAACATGCATAGCTCCAAAACATCTGTACTAATAATTGCATATAGAACACCACTATATATTATATGTTGTCATCAATGACAAACATATAATCAATTATTTGCATAGAAGCAAATCTCCAACACCTTCAAGCATGGACTACATTTCTTTTTGTGTTTAGGTCTAGTAATCATCTTAGCACGAAGGATTTTAGGCAAAAGAACTTCTTGGTCAAATTCATTCATAGGTTCATCATGTTTTGAAGTGTTATTTTAGATGTCATTAACATTGATGTGTTATTGAGGATTAAATCCCAATCCATAAGAATGCTCATGCCCCTCATTCTGTAAGGGAATTTGAATTCCCTGTTTATGCTTACCACATCCTTGACTATGGAATCCTTGTTTAACTAGTAAATGATAATCAGGACCATAAAAAGAAGCCATATCAGAAGGAGTCAATGGATCTTCAGTAGTCACTATGTCATCATTAGCAAGTTTGACAGATTCATAGTGGGTAGAAGCAAAAACAAAGTTATTACGAAGGGAATTAGAAGTAGAAGAAAAATCTCATTTTTCAAACTCTCTTTGTTTCTTCATAAAATCAAGATTAGAAACTTTATACTCTCTAATAAAGGTAGGATTAAAATTGAAGGTTTTCCAATCATCTCCAGGAAGAGAATTAGAGGAAGAAGGATTACTAATAGGAATAGGAATATTGTGGGTTTGAATATTCAAACAAGGATTTGGCTCATCATCTGCATGAAGTGTATATATCATATTGTTGTGAATAAAATTGACTTTACAGTTAAGGAGGGAAGGAATAGCATGTATCTCATGCCACCAAGGTCTACCCAAAAGGAGGTTATAATTAAGAGGTCCAGGCATAACATGAAAAGGAATATTCAAGATGAATGGACCTACTTTGATAGGTAAGGTAATGATTCCCAAAGTGTTCTTATCAATGTTATCAAAGCCACATATAGGAACATTATCAAGTTGAATAGTTGAAAGATCAGCTTTAATCACTTTGAGCATGTCCATGATACAAACATTAAGCCCAGATCCATTATCAATAAAGGTCCTATGAATGATACTCTTATTGATAGTAACAATAACTATAAGAGCATCATATTAATTTTGAACTTCCTTAGAAGGTAAATCCTTTTGAGTAAATACAATGTCAGGAGGACCTGGGGTAGCATGCATGCATTGTAAGAAGGAATTAATGTTATCTTGATTAGGAGGTGGAGTTGGAAGAGTTACTAGAGATTTTTGCAAGGCTTCATGGTAGGTAGGTGAAGTTTGAAGAGGCTCGCATAAAGAAATCTTGGCAGGGGTATTGTACAATTGGTTTATCAAATCATACTCCTTGCTAGGAAGACGGGGTGGAGAAGGAAGAATGGGTTGAGAAGTTGGTAAAGAAGTAGGAACCACCATATTAGGTTGAGGGTTATTCCTTGTATGATAGGTGTGAGCTATCGAATCTTGATCATTGAAAGACTCTAAAGACTCCATAGGTCTACCTTTGATAGTAATGCGAGGACAACCTTTGATAGTCAACAAGGTTTTTGGATAAACAATGTTAGTTGTCTCAATACTACACACAAATTCACAAGAAGGAAGCAAACAATACATCCTAGGAGGAGATGAAGTAGGATCTTTATGTTGGAATTATATTGAGATGATGTACTGAGAGGGGAGGGGTGAATCAGTACCTCTAAAACTTTTCTTGGTTAGCCCATTAACCCTTGATCATCATTTTGTAAATTATCTTATCTAACTGTTCATCTTTATTTATTCATATGCAATCATATCATAAATTCTTTTAGTATGTAACCATAATAGAAACATTCATTAAAATAGATAACACATAACACAGGATATGATATCGCAGAAAAATCCTATTAGGAAGTAAAAACTACGGTGGGGATTGTTACCCACAAGAATTCACTATCTGCAGATAAGAAGGGGCTGGTTAAGGCTTACAATTGGTCACTTCTAATGACCTACCCTATTAGGAGTATTACAATGGAGACCTATTAGGATCTACTTCATTTGAAGCTTTAGCAACACTGTTAAGTGTGCACTCTGTTAAGAGATTTGTAACGAACGGTTAAGTCCACCTTCTACAAAAGGATTTTATATGTGATGCACTTGTTAGAATGCAACTACACAAGTCTTTGATCTCATGATATATGTAATCTTCAATTGCTGATAACAGATCCTATAAAGCTTCATACATATAAGTAATCATCCTTCCATGACTGAATAATACCTTTATCTGCTCGTCGGTAGCCTCTGTGTGTTCTTGACAACTAACGTATTTTGTTTATGAACTTTACATGAATTTTGCCTTCTACTCCTTAGATGCTCTTCATGGCTATCAACAATAAATAATTCAGTTTTCACAATTGAGTTTGAACATCTATTTATACTATTTTAGGTTCAATTCTTGATTCATGCATCGCAAGTTAACTCTAGATCCAAGGTTTACAACTTGACCTTGATCTTTAGTTAGATATGTTTTAGATCCATTAGGATGATTTAAAACATTTACATAAATCTTGCTTGAAACTCAAGTTATGATTTAAAACAAATAAAAACTCTATAAATAGATTTACATTTCTTTATCTGTCGTGTAGAAATCAGATCCACAATTTGTGTGTTCTCTAACTGATTGTCAGTTCTGACGGTCAATTTTCTTGGTCGTCGGTGTTCCTTTCTTGAACTTGTCTTTAGGTATGCCTTTTCTATTTCTGTCAGGTTAGTTCTGAAAAATGTGTCACCAGTGATGCTTGTGGTCGTCGGTGATGCTTGATGATTCTGTACTTAGCAATTTTCATGACCTATGTGTTCTATCAGGTATGCTTGTTGTTCTTCGGTAATGCTTGTAATCTGTCGGTGATGCTTGTAGTTTGGTGGTAATGCTTAGTCTGCTGGTAATCTCTGTCAATGTTTTTCACTAAGTGTACTAATGTAAAAATAATGTCATCAATCTTCCCCTTTGACATTAGTATCAAAAACATGATATGTGCAACATACTGAGTGTATTAGTATGTACACCTGTGTATACTTCTTCCTTAGTCATTTGAATGACTCCCCCTATGTATATGCCAGTAAGTGTAAGTATATATACATATCCTTATGTATTTTTCTTTTCTCTTTTTCTTTCATATATTGTACATAACTATATACATTTCCTTTCCTCCTTTTTTGATTCTAAAGGAAAAGGTACTTACAACTTTTCAAAAAGGCGGGAATGTGAGGATTTGATCTCCTCCATCACCTTTTCCCATTTCTCCTTCAGAATTTCTAGAGCCATGTGCTCCAGTGAGATCCATACATGTATGTCATAGATGTTGTCTACTACAGACATCTCAGGGGTTGCTATCAGATTTCTAGCATCAGAAATATGTTGCTACAAAATGGTAAGATTAGGCAGAATGTGTGCCTGTAGTTCGATAATCTCACCTCTAAATTGAGTTTCAGTATCCCATATTTCTTTCTTTACCCTGTTCGCCTCTATGACTGTGTCATGATGTGCCTTTATGCTGTTGGCATGAGAGGTTAGGCTTTGTGCACTGGTTGTGACATTATGATCTATTTCTGCTAGTTTGTCACTATTTTCTTTTGCAAATTTCTCAAGTGTGCACATTTTCTGAACTAAGGTGATGGCTTCAGCAATCATTGGCTCTAATTCTTCAGTGAGTTTTGAGAGCTTTACCTTGTTCAATGCCACTTCTTGGCTGATTTTATCAATTAACTTGAATTGATATTTCTTTTCTTCTTGTTCTTCCATAGCTTGTTCTACATCTATAACTTGCTCTATGATGGCGTCGATAAGAACAACAATTTTTTCCTTTACTAAAGCATTTTCTTCAAGTTTCACTTCAGAAACAAGTTGTTGGAGTATCTCTTTTACTTTTTCAAGTGCCATGTTTTCCCTATGTTCTTGTATCATCTTCTTTTGTATGGATTTTCTCTAACATAGCACTCCAAACTTTTGAAGTTTGTCACTGTCCAAAGTGGTAATGTCCCAGTTTGAAACTTCAACGACTTCATCTAGTGTCACAGCCAATATATCCTTCTTTACTATTTTCTTCTTCTTCTTCTTTGGCTGGGTGGCAGATTGATGTACGACCATCTGTAAGGCTTGAGATTGGGTAGATTTTATGGGTGAGTGTCAAGAGGATGAGGCATCCTTTTGTATTTGTTCAGTGTTCACCGGCCAATTTGGTGAAGACGTCTCCTCATGTACCTTGGGTGTATCAACAGATGAATCTTCTTTTAATTTTATAACTTCATTCTTCTTGACACCTTCACTCTTATCTTTCTCTTCCCCCTTTCTCAATGTATAATCAGTGGTTTTACCTGCCTCTTTGCTTTGTTCTTTTGATACATCTTGTTGCTCATTAGTTGCATCCTTCATTTCTGTATCTATATCCTTGGGAGTGTTGGATGCACCTTTGTTTTCATCGGTACCCATGTGCTTGGGTATATCATCATCTTTCTTAGATGATTTATCCTAACTTGACTGTATATCAATATCATCTATTAATATATTCATGTTTGTCGGCGTATTGACTATTACTATGTCAATAGCTATGTCTTGTCTGTCGATATTACCCTTAGTAGCATTGATGTCTTCATATTTTTGAAGCTCTGCTATAGAATCATTTTTTGTAATGGTATTTACAATGTTGTCTAACCATGAATCATCATTTATATCAACATCTAAGTTACCTTTTATTGACAGTTCTTCTTTGGTAACTTCTTCATCCTCCAAGTTTATGTGGATGGGGCTAGCTTGTACTTGATCATCTTTACCATCTTCTAACTACTCCTCGTCTATAACATCAGTTTGTTTTTGGCCTGTGATTTGTACCTCTTCACTATCTAACTCAACTGTTGAGTTGCCTATTTTGTTGATAGGTTCATTTTCAAGACTGCTTTCCTCCTTAGGATTGAGTATCTCACTCCATATTTTATGAGTGTCTTCTTCTAGCTCTATAAGTTGTTCTTTTAGAAATTTATAAGCTCTAAACTTGGGTGAGAAGATTTTTGCATATTTCTCCATGACTTCTTTGATTTCTTCTCTCATTGATTCAAGCATAAGAGAAACCAATACTCTTTCTCTTATCCTCTTCACCTCATGGAGTGCATAAGTGAATCTAGAAGAAATCTTATCTAATAGTTCTTGTGGAACATCATGTGTAGTGAAGTGCAGTGGGACATAATAGTGTTTGCACATATTAGCAATAAGTGCATCTTCAATCTTATTCTGTTCTACTGTATCCCACCTTAACCATTTCCTAATTTTAGGATGTCCAACAAATGCAGCTTCAGAGATAGACTTACATATTTCATCGATGTCCTCAGTTGGTGATGAAACCTTTACTTTTTCCTTTGCAAGTTTTATAGTGTCAAGTTCATCCATAGCTGATTCCTTTAAGTCTTCATCATTCTGAACATATTTCCTCCTTTTGGCAGGTGCCCTAGCTGGTTGTTTTTCTTTTTGAGGTCCAGGTTTCCTCTTATACACCTTCCCTTTTACCATGGGAGAAGGAATTGTATCCTATGTTGTTGGCTCCTTGTTCTAGATTTCTTTGGTGGAGGAGGAGGTGGTGAATCAGACTTCTCTTCCTCTGATTCTTGTTGCTCTATTGTATCACTAATGGGAAGCTAATCCTTAGTGATTTCCTCCTTACCCTTTTGTTCCTCTTCACCTTCTTCATTGTCTTCTCCATCAGAAGATATTTTTAGGTTCTTTTTTCAGATTCTTTACCATTCTTTTTGACTATTTTACAGCCTTCTTGACAACAAGATTTGACTTAATCTTCAGTTTAGCCTCTTCATATGTACCAAATCTCAGTTGTTTGTTGTCAATGGGTTCATTTAACAATGCTTGAATGCATTTAGTTGCTAGTCCTATTCTGATTTCATAATCAAGATTTGTAAGCCATGATTTCCTTGGAACTACAGCTTGTATGTAGGTGAAGTCTGTATCCACCATAAAACATATCTTTTCTCAATGTTCATCTATTAGACTCTCATGAATTCTACTTCTAGCTTGTAGCATTTCCTTAATGGTCTTTAAATATTCATGCATTACATTATCAAAGTCTGTACCAAGTGATTCTATGAATTCACTTATCTGAATGGTAATCGGTCTACTTGTGTCCCATGCAACTTTTCTATGGAAGGAAAGTATTCTTCAAAATAAAAGAATATACACATTATGAGGGAACCAAACTTACATGTGTTTGTCCCTGAAGACCTTATTGTGCACATGTTCTCCTCAAATTGATGTAATAGGATCTCTGCAAGATCCATCTTCTTCCCCTGTTTGATGATCTTGTATGTTGTGCTCATAGCAGTACTAGATATGATGTTCATTTTTCTAGCTTGGAAGATCTTGTATCCAACAACACATGCTCCAAACTTCAGCTCTGCATTGGTAATGGTGTTTACCTTTAGTGCCCTTTTGTCTGATTTTGTACCAGTTAGTCTTTCAACTTCTGCTAGAGATGAATGTTTGTGAGCCTATGGTTTATCGGTTGTTGGATAACCAGTAACCATGTGTATAACATCCTTTGTTATAGCCTTTGGCTTGTTTATCCATAGATTGTTTTTGTGAACACTGCTAAGAATGATTTTAATCCATTCTGTCTTGAAAACCCTAGGAAAATGCAGTGCATTTGTGAGTCCCTTTACTTCCAAGTGTTTATGCTCTTCTTTGAGCTTTCCAACATCATCACAAAGTGTCGCATAGGCATTATCAAGGTCAGAGATCTCCTATCTCCAAGATCTTACAATGAATATAGGACCTTACATCCTCTACAAGTAAAACCCTAGGTGGGATTCGGGAGAATGCTCCAGAATCATCTGGTTGTGAAGCTATTTCAGGGTGTGATTTATACTTAGGTTCAGCACATGCTCCTCTATTGACAAGTCTGAAGGGTTTCTTCTTGTCATCCTTAATTTTCTCTACCCTATAAGTGGATGACATCGTATTTGCAATTTAGGGCTTTTCACAAAATAAAGACAGTGCTATCGGTGAGTGTATTAACTTACTGATTCTCTTGTTAGAAACACTGAGACGGCGGGGGGTGAATCAGTGTTTATCTATTAATTATATTTCAACCAATTAAACATGAAACAAATATGCATTCAAGAATCTTAACACAAGAACACGTAACACATGATATGATTATGGAGAACCTTGCTCAGAGGAAAACTCCGGTGGGGATTAGTACCCACAAAATATTGTACTAGGTATAATGAACCTGTTAAAGTTCCTTTGCCCTATTAGAAGCAGTCTTTACAATTTGAGTACAATGACCTGGTTAAAGGTCAGACCCTATTAGGAGTCTTTTAAAAAACCCAGTTAGGGGTGTATGGCTCATTTCCTAGGCTCACTGCCCAAATAATATGAAGGCTACAACCCTCTGAATGTTGATATGCACTATATCAAAAATGAACTGTTGTAGTGACACTGTTGTCTAATCAGTTCTATGTATGCGTGGATCCTCTTACTTCTTTAAAGAGCTATATCATCTTCTAACTTCATTATAATTTCCCTCTGTAACTTCTTCTTACACAATAATCGACACTTGTAATATATCTTTACACTACATACTTATATCTTCAAATCTGAATAGGCGCAACCCAAAACAAATCATTAGTCGGCGCTAAAACAAAAATACATAATTCTTCTGAAAAAGTTGGCCCAAGCATGTTTACTATAACATTAATTACATTATTACAAGCTTATAACTAAAGGTGCTTAGCCATTACATTATAAAATCATACACGCTAAACAAAACTGTAGTCAGCTTCCATGCTCTGTTTCCTAGACTGCAGGTCTACTAATCTGTCTATAACTTTTCCATACTAATGTTCCATACTCTATGCATTTGGATCTAGCATTTATATACACCATAGAGTATATATCTAAGCATGCATGTTCCGGTGTGATCTCTAACATGTGTGCTAATGTGTTGATCTCTGTATCTCTCTCTCTGTCCTATTTTCTGTACTTAGTTATTTTATCTTCTAAGTTATCTTTGACACAAAATTAGTATGACTTTGTTGCCATGATTGACAACACAAAATAAGTCATGCTTCCTTAGGAAGTCAACTTTCCAACAATCTCCCCCTTTGTCATTTATGGCAACAAAGGAATGTGGCTAAGTTACTCAAAATGACTGCATATACATATATACTTCTCTGCATATACACATTCTATACTACTCCCCCTTTGACATTAATGACAAAGGTGTGCAAAAAATGTAAGTATTCAACATACTTACTCCATATAGACTTCTGGGTACACAACTTGAAGAGATTTAATCTCTTTTTTCCATAAGACTTTCATTGCATCAATAGTTTGAAGATGCGTGCATAGGGCATATGTCAACTTTTCCATTTTCATCAGATCCATGCAAGGACCTTGATCATATGTCTGTATGGTGTTATCAATCTATTTTATGTTCTCATTAAGAACTTCTAGAGATGGCACAAGTGCATTCCTCAACTGAGTCTGCCTTATTCTAATCTTGCTAATTTCCAGTTTTGCCTTCTCAATTTTGTCTAGCTGACCTTGATAGACATTATTGCATATGTTCATATCTTGTGTGGAATTTTCAACTAATTTATTTATTCTATCCACCATTTCTTCTGCCTCTTCAATCTTTTTGGTGTGCTCAGAGGTGAGCTTCACTCTATCCATATAGTTTGCTATGACTTTCTTTCCTTTATCTGTCAATTCCTTCAATATAGCTTGCCCAATCTTTAAGGAATTCAGATCTAAGGTAAAGTTCTTTACCAAGTCATGTAGTCTCTCCTTCTTATATTCATCTTCTACAATTTTAGTAGTAGATTCTACTAAGCTATTGAAATGTGACTTGAAGTTTGATAAGATGTTGTCTACATCTTCAACTGATTGTACTTTGGCCACTTTCTGATCAGTAGGCACTAAGTCATTCAAAATATTCATTGTTTCCAAGAAGCGAGGATTCCTCATTACTTGTTTCTCTTTTGCATTTTCCATGGCTAGGATGCTGATTTTGATTAGGTCTTCTTCTCCCCATGCATCCAAATTTGCTGAGTCAGGAGTTAACCTTGACAATAATGAGGTGGATGGTTGAGTGGATGGTGAGAAAATAGTATTCTGACTTGTATTTACACGCTCACTTTTGACATGAATTTGCTTCACTAGTGTCTCATTACCTTGAGTATCTTTCTCCTTATCCAAGTCTATTAGATCAATGGAAGGAACTTCATCCTGTTGTAGAGATGTGTCATCTGTGTTCATTTCCTCGGTGTTTAAAAATGCTTCATCAAATTTATCCATATCTTTATCAGAAGTTGTCATAGATATTTTTACATTGTCAATTACTATAGTGTCATTTGTATCTTTAGCTATCTCAAAAGTCACTGTGGGCACTGAATCCTATGGACCTGTCATAGGCGCAACCTAAATTACTGGTTCTATGGCTTGTTTGGGAGGAGTTGGAGTATCTTTTGTTGTAGGCACCATTGGTGGATACATGTGTCTATCCATAAATACTTGTGCAAATGCTTTTTCAGTCTCCTTTCCAACCTGCTCATACTCTTTGTTCATAATTTGTAGAGTCCTTGTCTTAGTTTGGAGATGAGGCTTCACCAGATCTAATAGAATAGCTTTCTCATCATGTGAACAAACAGGAAGAAGA
>MU225715.1:262308-295558 GCA_018584345.1 Thuja plicata | reverse complement strand
TCTTCAAGAGCTGCTTCAAGATTATTTTTCAAATGTTTTGCTTCAGCTGAGTCCATGATCTCCTCAAGTGGTTAAACTTTCTTTCAGAGGACCAGAGCTCTGATACCAATTGTTAGAAACACTGAGATGGGGGGGTGAATAAGTGTTTATCTATTAATTATATTTCAGCCAATTAAAAATGAAACAAATATGCATTCAAGAATCTTAACACAAGAAAACATAACACATGATATGATTACAGAGAACCTTGATCAGAGGAAAACTCCGGTGGGGATTAGTACCCACAAAATATTGTACTAGGTATAATGAACTTGTTAAAGTTCCTTTGCCCTATTAGAAGCAGTCTTTACAATTTGAGTACAATGACCTGGTTAAAGGTCAGACCCTGTTAGGAGTATTTTACAAAACCCTGTTAGGGGTGTATGGCTCACTGCCCAAATAATATGAAGGCTACAACCCTCTGAATATTGATATGCACTATATCAAAAATGAACTGTTGTAGTGACACTGTTGTCTAATCAGTTTCGTGTATGTGTGGATGCTCTTACTTCTTTAAAGAGCTATATAATCTTCTAACTTCATTATACTATCCCTCTGTAACTTCTTCTTACACAATAATCGACACTTGTAATATATCTTTACATTACATACTTATATCTTCAAATCCGAATAGGCGTGACCCAAAACAAATCATTAGTCAGCCCTAAAAAAAAATACAAAACACTTCCAAACAAGTCGGCCCAAGCGTGTTTACTATAACATTAATTACATTATTACAATCTTATAACTAAAGGTGCTTAGCCATTACATTATAAAATCATACACGCTGATCAAAACTATAGTCGGCTTCCATGCTCTGTTTCTTGGACTGCAGGTCTACTAATCTGTCTGTAACTTTTCTGTACTAATATTTCATACTCTATGCATTTGGATCTAGCATGTATATACAGCATAGAGTATATATCTAAGCATGCATGTTCTAGTGTGATCTCTAACACATGCACTCATGTGCTGATCTCTGTATCTCTCTGTCTGTCCTATTTTCTATACTTAGTTATTTTATCTTCTAAGTTATCTTTGACAGAAACTTAGTATGAATTTGTTGCCATGATTGAAAACACAAAATAATTCATGCTTCCTTAGGAAGTCAACTTTCCAACATCTCTATGATTGCCTATGAATCTGAATGCTTCATGTTTGACTTCTGCTTGGTTGCTTTCCAATCTTCTCTCAAATCTCTCTAGTCTGCTCTGCTCTACTCGAAAATTGTGGGTGCGAAAATGAGCTTACCCATCAGGCTTTTATACCTTTTTGTGCCCTAAGTTGTCATAAATGCTAACCAACTTGCTAGTTTATGAAGATTGATTTTTTCAGTAAAGACATTCATAACACTGTCGGTGTCTGTGCAAAGCGTCAAGGTATGTAGCAGTTTTGGAGACTTCACCGATGATTGTTGGCGAGGTTGCAAAGACAACTTTTGTGATTCAGTATTCACCGATATCCATCAGGTTACACTTATCTTGTGTAATGACCGATACATTCGTGTAAGTAACACTAACTTTTTCTATGTGTGTTCACCGATGCAAATTGTGCCCAATAACCGATGGTTTCTTTTTAATGGATTAGCAAGTAATAATGTATTGCATCTTTATTCATGCTAATATTACAATATGAACTATGTATAATGGAACTGATGCATAATATAACTTGTCATAATGCAGTTCCACACTTACTTGTGCAATCTAGTTAGATGTAGTCATGTCACCAGATCCAGTGGATGGGGTGTCATCATTTGTATTGCTTGGTCTAGCACCTTCAATATTTGTGGCTTTTACCCACATCTTGTTTCTCATTCTTTTGATTTCATCAATGGTATTTCCATTGGGATGTATATTTTTGTCTGTCAGTCGGTCTTTGCAATATTTTATCACATATCCAACCTTATGACAGTGCAAACATGCCATTCCTAGATTTGTCCAACCTCTTGACCTCCTGGTCCATTTTCTCATACAATTGGTAGCAATATGACCATACCTTCCACATGCTGTGCAATTTACCCATGTGTTATAGTCCCAAACATATGAGTTACCTACTCTTGATGGTTTGTAGTTTTTATCACTCTCCTTTGGAGTCCATGCCTTGTTGTTCTTTTTCCAGCATTCCTTATGTGTATGCCCATTCATCTTGCATGTAGGACAGTACTTTTCCATATAGGTTTTTCTCTTTGGATTTATCACTTTGGATCTGCACTCATGTGCCTTGTGTCCTTTCTTTTGACATTTATAACAATTACCAATAAAAGTAGATTGTGCTTGAGAAATACCTTTCATTTTGCTTCTGTAGATGTTTGAGCTATGGCCTGGTTTTCCACAGTGATTGCATGACAGCTTCTTGGATCTTGGGGTTGTGAAAGCATTCCTCTTATTAGATTTATTAGAGGATTCATGATTCTCATTGTACCCTAATCCTGTGTAGTTGTTGACTCTTCTTTGTCCATCAAGAAAATCATCCATCCTTCTATTACTATCCTCAGCCTTTTTGATTAACTCGTTGTGTTGATTTTGGACTTTGATTTCATGCTTCAATTTTTCATTCTCTTCTCTTATCTCATCAATGATCTGTATTCTTTCAATGAGTTCTGTATTTAATCTATTTTCTTCTTGACTCATAAGAATAATATGGTTGGTAACCTCATGGTGATGCTCAGTGAGTCTTTGAATCTCTGATTCTTTCTCTTATAGTTTCTCTATAATTTTCCTCCTATCATCAATGGCTAGTGTTCTTTCATTTTCATATTTTCTTGCATCATTCATGACATCAATCATTTTTACCATTCGAGTTTCTTGACCAATATGAAGCATCTTGATTTTGTCTGTCAGATGTTGATTGATCTCTTGCATACTTGTAATTTCTTCAACTGATGTGTCTGAAGCTTTTCTCAATGATGATTTTGCTATTTCAAAGTACTCTTGTATTTCCATTTCTTTGTAGTCTTTCTCATTCAGCCTGGTTGCCATAATCTTTCTTTCATCAAGAAGTTGTCTCAACTTTATTTTCGCCTCCTTATACTGCTCATAGTTTATTTGCATCTGTAACTGCTCATTCTCAATAGTCATGTCCAGTCTGAACTTGTCCATTGCTCCGATATTTTCTCTCAAGTATTTAAGCTTTTCAAGAGAGAGACTTAGCTCTAATACCAATTGTTGGAATTATATTGAGATGATGTACTGAAAGGGGAGGGGTAAATCAGTACCTCTAAAACTTTTCTTGGTTAGCCCATTAACCCTTGAACATTAGTTTGTAAATTATCTTATCTAAATGTTTATCTTTCTTTATGCATATGCAATCATATCATAAGTTCTTTTAGTATATAACCATAACAGAAACATTCATGAAAATAGATAACACATAACACAAGATATGATATCGCAGAAAACTCCTGTTAGGAAGTAAAAACTGCAGTGGGGATTGTTACTCACAAGACTTCACTATCTGCAAATAAGAAGAAGTTGGTTAAGGATTACAATTGGTCACTTCTGATGACCTACCCTTTTAGGAGTATTAGAGTGGAGACCTATTAAGATCTACTTCGTTTGAAGCTTTAGCAACACTGTTAAGTGTGCACTCTATTAAGAGATTTGTAAAGAACGGTTAAGTCCACCTTCTACAAAAGGATTTTAGATGTGATGCACTTGTTAGAATGCAACTACATAAGTCTTTGATCTGATGATATATGCAATCTTAAATTTCTAATAACAGATCCTATAGAGCTTCATACATATAAGTAATCATCCTTCCATGTTTGAATAATACCTTTATCTACTTGTCGGTAGCCTTTGTGTGTTCTTGACAACTGATGTATTCTATTTCTGAACTTTTCATGAATTCTACCTTCTACTCCTTAGATGCTCTTCGTGGCTATCAACAATAATGAATTTATTTTTCACAATTGAGTTTGAACATCTATTTATACTATTTTAAGTTCAATTCTTTATTCATGCATTGCAAGTTAACTCTAGATCCAAGGTTTACAACTTGACCTTGATCTTTAGTTAGATATGTTTTAGACCCGTTAGGATGTTTTAAAACATTTACATAAAGCTTGCTTGACCCTCAAGTTATGATTTAAAACAAATAAAAACTCTATAAATAGATTTACATTTCTTTATCTGTCGTGTAGAAATCAAATCCACAATTTGTGGGTTCTCTAACTGACTGTCGGTTCTGACAGTCAGTTTTCTTGGTCGTCGGTGTTCCTTTCTTGAACTTGTCATCAGGTATGCCTTTTCTATTTCTATCAGGTTAGTTCTGAAAACTATGTCACCTGTGATTCTTGTGGTCGCCGGTGATACTTGACAATTTTGTACTTAGCACTTTTCATGACCTATGTGTTCTGTCAGGTATGCTTGTTGTTCGCCAGTAATGCTTGTAATCTGTCGGTGATGCTTGTAGTCTGGAAGTAATGCTTAGTCTCTCGGTAATCTCTATCAATGTTTTTCACTAAGTGTACTAATGGAAAAATAATGTCATCAATTTTCTCCATTAGATCATCACTAAGAGGGAGAGCATTAAGGGAATTCATATCATTCCCTACTAATGCCTCATCACTAGAAGGAATCCCAAATGGAGGTAAAGTATCTAAAATGTCTGCATAAGGGGAGTGTGTTTTAGAAAAAAGAGTCAGTGTCATGTATGAATATGTCATCCATTAATAAATCACCCTCTTGTATCAAAGCTTCTTCACAAGGAGGGGATAAATCAATGTCTTTATCCGAGGGTTCATCCCAAATAATAGGATCATCCACAATGGCTTCATGAGGAAGAGAGTAATCAATATCCAAATCCAAAGGTTCATCCCAAATAGGAGGATTATCATACCTATCAATAAAGCACATTGTAGGAGCGCCATAAATAACTAAAGCTTGATCCCTAAAGGGGAAAGAAGGTAAATTATATTCTAAAGTAGGCTTATAGAAAAGACATATATTAGGAGAAGAATTAACATCAATCCTCAACTTATATCCATAAAGATAAATATGATGGAGATAAAGATTAAAGTCATCTTCTTGCTCTAATATATCCTTACAAGGTAATACACAAGAGGAAAAAGCAACATCACACACACTAAATAAAGTCTTTCTAGGTGTAACACCATCAAATGCTAAGGTAAGAGGAAGATGTTGTTTAATCCCAAAAGTTATAGAAGGATATTTGGAAAACACTTGAAACAACTTGTGCAACATGATAACGAATAGAGAAATACATAGAAAATAGATTTAAATATATCCAAATGCATTCAAATGAAATCTATAAGTATGAGAAATGTAAATGATTTTGTATTTTTGAAGAAATATTGTGATTTTTTATTTTTGATATATAAATGAAAGAGCATAAAAGAAATCTACTTTTAAATGCATGTAAGATCTAACATAAAATGCAAATCTAATATAAAAAAAGAAAGAGTTGTCTATCACAAGTTCACCAAAATGTAAGGTGGTAAAATGGAGATCTTTAGATAGGGTTTTGAACAATGGATATTTACACATAAAAGATACCTTATGCCTTTATTAGCCAATTAAATTTAACTATTATGATAAGGGATGTAAATCTAGAAATGTTTTGCAAAGGATAATGGAATAAAATACATACCTCCGAAAAATAATATGCTGAAAACCCTGTCAAACGGTCTCAGAAACTATTGATTTCCACAATTCTGAACTAAAAATGTGACATCTACAAAACCCAGAAATATTTTTCAGATCTGGTCTAGGTCAACCTTGACCTAGATGGAGGTCAACCTTGACCCCTTTGAGGTCAACCTTGACCTGTGCTGCTCCAATGGAAAATCTATTCACGGATCCAAGAAGTTTGTCGAAAAGAGTATCCAGATCTTCACTTAAATCTATTGTCATGTACCTGTACCTAAAATAAAAATGGTTTTGTTTGTTGGGGAGGGGTTTTCCTTGGTCAAACCCAAATTTTGGGACTAGCCTTAAAGTATAATTGAAATTTCATAAATAAACAAAGTAAATAAATGAATTCACCTTGCTTGTATAGAAACCCTTGTTGAGGATTCGAATCCTTGAATCCACAAGTATGTATGATCCAAATGAATGTAGAATGTAAAATATAGAATGTAGGATGTCTCAAATAAATTTTCTTTAGATCTTCAACATTAATCTTGAATGGATATTGGAATAGGAAGAGGCTTGCATGGATGTGGATGGAGAAATCTTCAACAAGAGGGCTCCATAGAGCTTGAATCCTTGAATGGCTACCAATGGATTTCCTTGATTAATTGAATGCCTGAAGGTGCTTGAATGCTTGAAGGTAGATGATTGCTTCAATAGATTATCCCTCATGTGCATATGTGATCATGTACTTCATGTGTATGTATTATGGTTCTTCAAGTCTTGCCTCTTAGATAGTTAGAGAAAATGAGAGGAGAAGGCTTCCTTATATATGAATATAGGGCACAATCTTCTAGAGAGGCCTACATAGGAGAATTAAATTCCAATTAGACCTATACCCTTAGAAGTGGACCTACATTATATATAATTTCAAGGGTCATTTCCTTGAATACCAAAATAGTCGACCCGGAAGTGAGAATTAAATATTTGTGAAGCCCGACCTCCAGAAACTTTGGGATCCTAAAATTTGGACCCTGGGTCAAGGTCAAGGTTGACCTTGACCTAGGTCAGGGTTGAGGTCAACCTTGACCTAGGTTAGGGTTAAGGCTGAGCTTGACCTAGGTTATGGTTGAGTTTGACCTTGACCCAGAAGGTTGACCTTGACCCTGAGGTCAAGAATCTCAAAATCATAGAATAGGGTGCCATAAAAGGTAGGAGAAAAGTGGAAAACAAGGCAGAATCAAGGGGGAAAAGAAGATCCAATCAGGGGGAAAAAGAAGATCCAAGTCAAAGACCCATTCAAGGAATTTGACATGAATCCAAACCACTTACTTGGAGGGATAAACTAGTCCTAAATGGAAGTGCTTCCATTTTCTGACGATACAGATAGTGATAATGACTATTTTGTGCAAGTATTAAGAAATAATGTTTTGTTTTAGTAGTAAATTTTCTTGGACAATGACCTAGGTTGACCAAGTGTGATGAACCAGCCTATGTCTGACAGAATTTACCTAACTACTAAAATTGATAGGAGAGATGCCCCCAATTAAGTATGATCATCCTAAGACTCAAATATAGACAAATTCTAAGAAAGGAAAGTAGAAACTTAGCGAACTTATGTTGAGATGATGCCACGAAAGTGACCAAAAGATACGCACAAGAAAAAAATTGAATAGGAACAAAATGAAAGAGGTGTATTTATAGATGGAGAAGTGATTACAAGTGACACCTATTTACCAAGTTTTCACCACTTGGAAAATTTTTATTTTTGCTACCAAGACGTCTGTTTACCAAGTTTTTGCTAAGGTACTTTTCTTGTTTTTCAATTTTTTTTGTACTTTTTTTTCTCTTTTTCTCTTTTTTTGTTAGTGTCAAGGTGCATATTTGCTAGGATTTCACCAATAATACTCTTTTTTAGAACCTTTTCACTTTTTTTGATATTTTATGCTTTTCCACTATTTTTGGCTTTCTTTAGGATCAAATTTCTTTGTACAAGTGCCCTTCAACTAAATGTCAAGCATAGAATATTTTCAAGTGTAGAGTGTTGATAGGATAAGGGAGAACATCTCCTTTTGGAATAGCTAATTAATAAGCTCCTGATCCAAATGTTTTTTGCGATAACAAAGGGTCCCAACCAATTGGGTTTAAACTTTCCCTTTTGTTCTCTATTTTTCCAATTCTTAGGATTTTCCCTGAGTACTATATCTCCAACCTGAAATTGTCTAGGTTTTAATTTCTTGTTTTAAGCTCTTGGAATCCTCTTTTGATATACATTTAGGTGATCAAATTCTTGTTGCATTCATTCATCCAATATTTCTAATCCTTGGACCCTATCTATGCAGTATTGTCCATCTATGACAAGACCTTTTAATGGTACCCACAAAGAAGGAATTTTCAACTTCTATTGGTAAGACTAATTCTACACCATTAAATAGAGAAAATGGTGTGGTTCCTATTGGTGTTTTAATACTATTCTTGTAGGCCCATAGTGCTAGATTTAGTTGTAAATGCCAATCTCTGCCATGTTTACTCACAGTTCTATGTAGAATTTTGAGAATATTTTTGTTTGATGTCTCAACTAGTATGTTACCTTGAGGATAATAGACTGTAGAACATTCCTAAGTGATATGAAACTATGTAAAAATTTTGTCAATATCTTAATTCTTGAACTATCCTCCATTGTCTATTACAATAGATGGGCGTATCTTGTACCTACAAATGATGTAGTTCAAAATTAACATGGATACTTGTTTCCCAGTGTCTTTGATGAGAGGCATTGCTTCGAACCAATTTGTGAAATAATTTGTGTCCATGATGATGTATTTATGTCCACTTGATGATTTGGCATAGTTTTGTCCAACAAGATCAAAGGACCATTGCTGGAGTGGCCAATGTGTGATAAAGGGTACCAGTTCCCTAGCTGGGGCATGTATAACATGTTTTAGTATATTGTATAGCATCTTTTTCCATTGTAGTCTAGTAGTACATGACCCTTAGGATTTTTTTAGCTAATGAGAGATCATTCAAGTGAGATCCACACATACCTTCATGGATCTCCTTTAAAGCGCTATTAGATTCTTCATGTTCTAAATAACTAATTATAATTTCATCAAGGCCACATCTATATAAGTCAGTAGTAATGATTACATAATGCGTTGTCCTAATTAGGGATCATTTCTCATTTGGATAGGCCATTAGGTAAGGATTGATCTTTAAGATATGTGTAGATACTACTATATCAGCATGGGTTTTTGATATTGAGGGCACAAATTATCTAGGATTGAGGTGCATCAAATATAGGAAAGGATAATTCCTCCACCAGGAAGTCATAGAGAAATTGATGCTCCTCTAGTTGTAGCATAGATGCCAGTGTTTCCATTGCATCTACAACTTTATTTTCCATCCTTGGAATTTTCTGGAATGTAACAAAGGAAAAGTATTTCTTGATACTCACCATTTGTTTACAGGGCATCAATTTTTCATCTCGTCTTTGATACTCACCATTTGTTTACAGGGCATCAATTTTTCATCTCATCTTTGATACTCACCATTGAGTTGATTAATAATGAGTTGTGAATCTCCATATATGTGTAACTCTATAATCATCCACTCTCTGGCCATCATGAGATCATTCACCAAAGCTTCATACTCAAAGATATTATTAGTGCATGGAGCCATTAGTTTGTAAGCCTTATGATGCAAGTAGGGATAGGAGGAGGGGCTTGAGGCTCACCCAACCACCAAAACAACTTGCAGAGCCAATGCGAAAGAAAAACAACATAGTGAGAGAAGAAAACATAGAGATCCTTTATATTAACTTGATCAAAATCATTACATTTCGGGTTGTAAGGCCTTCCCAATTTCAGCCATATATTCAATGAATTAAAATAAGATCTTCATACAACAAAGAACACAGACCTTTGATCTCAATATCTAAAAAATTTCTTTCTTTCTCTAAGATTCATACCTAAACTAAGAACATACAACCAAATATATACAAGAGTCCACCACAAGAGGTTGGCACTCAAATACATAAGGGAGACGTAGATTTAGGTCCACACATATCCCAATGAGAGATCCCAAATAAATTAAGACATCAGAATTAACTAAAGAAGTTGGCCAAAGATCTAACTTCCAAAATAAGCATCTTAGGAAGATGAACACCGAGAATTAGCAACCGTTGGTAAAGCATACCCGAGCATCAGAAAACCCATCGGTAAGGACATCACCAAAACCTATCAGTAAAGCATGAATGAGAAAAAAAATACAAACATGTCCAAGCAACATAACCCAAGCAATAGAGACAAGCAATCCCAAGTAGCAGAACCTGAGTGATAGAGAACAAACTAAAGAACTAAAGAAAACATATTTTTGGTTGTGCAGGATTGCCAATCACCCAAGATGCTCCTGCATCAGACACCTGGGGTTGCAAGAAATGATTCTCTGAATCATTTGTTAGGTCCAACCTAAAATGATTCCAACTTAGATTGAGAAATCCAAGATGAGTCCTCAATCGGTCTGTTCTTCCACTTTACTAGATACTCCATGTATTCCTTTCCTCTTGTGCTTCAACCAATTCTTTGTTTCAGAATCTTTTTGACTTTCTCTATCTTCTTCTTAGTATAATCACTTGGTACTATCACTTCTTCATCAGGTTCATGATATTTATATAATTCTAAAATATTGAATATAGGTGATATATCCATGTCATTAGGTAATTCAACTTCATAAGTATTTCAACTATCAAATCTTCTCAGTATTTTGCAAGGACCAAATTTCTTCATCTTCAATTTACCATATGTTCCCATAGGAAATCTGCCTTTCTTCAAATGAACCATAACCGCATCACCAACTCCAAATGTTTTATGTCTTCTTGATCTATCTGCACTGTCTTTGTATTTCTGATTACTTTTCTCTAGCTTTTGTTTCACATCTTCATGCAATGTCTTCATAAATTCTGCAAATTCTTCTACTTCAACACTTCTTTTCTCTTCTCCAACAATATCTCTCAAATCTAATATACCTCTTGGTTGTGTGCCATGAACAATATCAAAAGGTGTCTTTCCAGTACTTCTATTCATTGAACTATTGAATGCAAATTGTGCTTGTTCCAACATCAAATCCCAATTGTCTGGTGTGTCTCCAACTAAGTATCTCAACAAATTATCCAAACTTTAGTTTACAACCTTTGTTTGTCCATCATTCTATGGATGAAATGTAAAACTAAAATTCAACTCAGTATCCAACTTCTTCCAAAGTGTTCTCCAAAAATAGCTAACAAACTTACAGTCTTGGTCAGAGATGATACTCCTTAGTAATCCATGCAATCTGACAATTTCCTTAAATAAAAGATATGCTATGTGTACTAAATCTGATGTTTTCTTACATGGTATGAAATGTGTCATCTTATAAAATCTATCCACAACAACAAATATAGAATCATTACCTCTTTATTTCCTAGGTAAGCCAAGAACAAAATCCATGCTGATATCATTCTAAGGTTTCTTAGGAATAGTAATTGGTGTATACAAACTAGTATTCTGACTCACTCATTTTGCAACTTGAAAAAATCCACAGCTTCTTACAAATTTATGAACATCCTTATACAACTGAGGCCAAAAATACCTCTCCATCTGCAAACTCAATGTTTTATCAATACCAAAGTGTCCAGCCAATCCACTTCTACATTTTTCTTTTATCAAATTAGTTCGCATTGAACCCCTTGGTATACACAATTGAATACCTTTGAACAAGATATCTTCCTGAATGAAATAATCTTCATACCTACTTGATTGATTTGATTTAGGTGCTCGGCACACTCTACTGCTCTAAAAAATCAGGATCACTTTCATACAAATTCTTCATGTCATCAAAACCAAGAACTTCAATTCTCATTTCAGTCAACAAAGATCTTCTTCTACTCAATGCATCGACAAATCTATTAGAAACTCCACTCTTATGATTAATCACAAATTTAAAGCTTTGAAAATACTCTACCCATTTCATATGTCTATGATTCAACTTATTCTGACTACCCAAATACTATAAATCTTTATGATTAGTATACAACACAAATTCATTTGGCATCAAATAATATCTCCATTATTTCATAGCTTTCACAATAGCATAGAACTCTTGATCATAGACAAAATATTTCCTTTTTGCATCATTCAAATTTTCACTAAAGAAAGCAACAGGTTTACCTTCTTGAGTCAACACAACTCCAATTGCACTTCCACTTGCATCACATTCAACTTGAAATTCCTTATTGGAATTAGGTAAGGCTAACACAAGTAATTCAGCAACCTTCAGCTTTAAAGCTTCAAAACTCTTATCATCTCCATGTGTCCATTTAAATTCTCTTTTGTCTCCTCTCATTGTCTCATTCATAGTATTACAAATAGAACTGAAATTTTTGATAAACTTCCTGTAAAAATTTTTCAATCCATGAAATGATCTTACCTCAATGACATTTTTAGGTGTAGGCCAACTCAATATGGCTTCAACATTCTCTGAAACCATCTTCAAACAATCAGTTGAAATCACAAATCCAAAATACACAAGCTCTTCTTTCATGAAGGAACATTTCTTCAGATTTATTAGCAATTTTTCCCCTTTCAATATCTGCAACACTTGCCTTATATGCATCAAATGTTCTTCTCTAGTCTTACTGAATATCAGAATATTGATAATCACACACTTATTCAAGAATTTCTTTAAAACTTCATTCATCAACCTCATAAAAGTACTCAGTGCATTAGTTAAACCAAAGGGCATAACCAACCACTCATACAAACCTTCCTTTGTCTTGAAAGCAGTCTTCCATTCATCACCTTCTCTAATTCTGATATGATGATATCCACTCTTCAAATCAATTTTGGTAAAATATCTTGCTCCACTCAAACAATCCATGATGTCATCCATTCTCGGTATAGGAAAACTATACTTTACTATGATCTGTTAATTGCTCTGGAATCAGTGCACATTCTCCATTCTCCATTCTTCTTAGGTTCCAACACAATAGGTACTATACATGGACTCAAACTTTCTTAGATCAAACCTTGGTTCAATAAGTTATGAACTTGTCAGTTACTCTCTTCATTTTTGGTAGGTATTAACTTATGTAGTGCTTTGTTTGGTAAACTAGCTCTAGGAATCATATCCATACAATGACTGATATCTCTCATTGGTGGCAAACCATCAGGTACATTATCTATAATTATCTCCTTGTACTTAGTGAGTAACTTTCCAACTTCTGCAGGAATGTCATCTTATTTATTCTTACTTGGTTTGTTAGGAATCAAAGAATAACATATATCATTTATTTTCAAACCTTTAACAAACTATCTACCTTCCATCAGACAAACTTTCACAGATGTACATATCTCACCAATGGATTCTTCAATCAAAGGTAACAAAACTTGCTTCTTACCATCAACCCAAATAGAATATCTATTCAATCGTCCATCATGTATAGAGTGTCTATCATATTGCCAAGGTGTACCCATCAAAATATGACAAAAATTCATAGGCATAATATCACACAACACCTTAACGTAATACTTTACAATTTTCAGATTCACAAAACATTGTTCACTCACCATTAATGTATGATCATCCTTGATCCATGAGATCTAATAGGAATTTAGATGTTTCATCCTCTCCAACTGCAAATTTGCAACCATTTCCTCAGATGCCAGATTCTTTGAGCTTTGACTGTCAACAATCACCTTCCAGAATTTTTCTGCAACTCTACATCTAGTTTTGAACAAAATTTTCCTGATTAGATCTTTCTTATCCTTCTCACTCCATAGTATCCCTCAGATCATGAAATTTCCTTCCTTCTCAGCTTCATTTGGTGACTCCTCTTGCACCAATGCATTTTTTCTACTACTTCCTTTCTTGCTTGCATGTGTACATTCAAAAGATTTATGTCCTTCTTCATCAAAATTGTAACAAGTAACTTGGAATCCTTTTCTTTTATAACTACCTCTAGAGTAATTACCTCTCCCTCGGTATGAATTTCCACCTTTCAATTTAGTCTTTCCTTTTTCGAGTTGTGTCTAAATTTGACTTTTCTGGTTTAGATCTTCTATTCTCACCATGAGATCTGCCTCTTCCTCTAGGGAATCTACCTCCTCTACCTCTTTGTCTTTGTTCATATCTTCTGTTCAACTTTTCCTCAACTTTTAGGGAAAATTGGTATGCCTCCTCAATGCTCTCCATCTTGACCAAACTGATTTCATCTTGTATAGAAATTCTCAAGCCATTTAGGTATCTTTCTACTCTTTCCACTTCATCTTCAACATGTCCAGATCTGATGTCTAATCTATAGAATTCTTCAGTGTAGTCTTTTTCTGATTTGTCTTTCTACTTCAAACTTTGCATTTTCCAGATTAGGTTAATCTTATAATCACAAGGTAGAAACTTTCCTTTCAATTTGTTTACCATCTTATCCCATACCTTGATTTTGTCTTTACCCTTCTTCTTATGATCCAATTGTAGATGTTCCCACCATAGGGATGCATGTCCTTTCAGTTTTGTGCTTGCAATCTTCACCTTCTTATCTTTTGCCACATTCTCATATTCAAAATACTTTTCCATTTCTATTATCTAGTCTATCAATTCATCAGAATCCAATTTTCCACTATACTCAGGATGATTAAACTGAGGTGTGGATTTCAAACTTGTCAAAGCTCTTAGGAATCGCTCTTCTTCCTGATTCATCACAGGTGTAGGTGCAGCTTCACCTTGAACCTCTTCATTTTCATCATCACTAACATCATCAAGATGTCTTCCTCTATGCTGGGTTGTCTCAATAGCTTCCAATCTTGTAGCCATCTATCTAATAATATCAGCTAGACCTAGATCTTCATTTCCTCTCCCATGAACCATCTTGAATCCCTTTGCAATTGTAGGTCAGATCCCAATCTACTACCCCAAAGCAATACCAATAAGGGTTAGGGTTCTAAGAAGGAAGTTATATCTCACCATGCTCTGATACCACCTGATGCAAGGAGGGCTAGGAGGAGGGGCTTGAGGCTCACCCAACTACCAAACCAACTTACAAAACCAATGCATAAGCCAAACAACATAGTGAGAGAAGAAAACATAGAGATCCTTTATATTAACTTTATCAAAATCATTACATGCCGGGATGTAAGGCCTTCCCAATTTCGGCCATATATATAATGAATTAAAATAAGATCTTCATAAAAGAGAGATCACAGACCTTTGATCTCAATATCTAAACATTTTATTTCTTTCTCTAAGATTCATACCTAAACTAAGAACATACAACCAAATATATACAAGAGTCCACCACAAGAGGTCGGTGCTCAAGTCCATAAGGGAGACCCAAATTTAGGTCCACATAGATTGCAATGAGAGATCCCAAATAAATTAAGCCATCAGAATTAACTAAAGAAGTTGGGCAAAGATCCAACTTCCAAAATAAGCATCTCGGACAGATGAACACTGAAAATCAGCAACCATCGGTAAAGCATACCTGAGCATCATAAAACCCATCGGTAAGGAAATCACTAAAACCTATTGGTAAAGAATGACCAAGCAACAAAAGACAAACATTCCCGAGCAATAGAATCTAAGTGACAGAGACAAGCATGTCCAAGTAGCAGAACCCAGGTGATAGAGAACAAACTAAAGAACTAAAGAAAACATCTTTTTGGTTGTGCAGGATTGCCAATGATCCAAGATGCTCCTGCATCACCTTAGGTATTTTATAGCCTTGGGAAGTAAAAAATAATACACCTACTCTGTATCCTTGTTGTGTAAAGGAACCATCAAAGTACATCTTCCAAGAATGTTCTATTAAATGCATAATTATTTCATCAGGAAATGTTATTATCAAAGGTGTTTCATCTTGCAATGGCGACTCAACCAATTGATCTACTATCACTTGTCATTTGATTTATTTTCTATCCATGTATTCTATATCAAGTTCACCGAGTATCAAGATCCATTTTGCTAGTCTTCCTATGAATATTTCTTTACTCAGAAGGTACTTCAAAGGATCAATCTTCACAATTAGCCTCATTGTGTGTACAAGCATGTAATGTCTCAGTTTTTGGGATGAAAAGACAATTTCTAGTCAAGATTTATCAATCACGCTATAATTGAGCTCATAGGAGACTAATGTCCTATTGATATAGTAAATTGGTATTTCTTTCTCGGTGTCATCCTCTCTTGCTAGAAAGACTCCTAGTGATGTTTCCATAGATGAAATACATAGTAAAAATGGTTTACCATGAATGGGAGCCATTAGAATAGGAGTATTCACAACATGCTCTTTTAACTCATTAAAATTATTCTAACAATGCTCATCCCATTTGAAGGTCACTCCCTTATGTAGTAACTTTGTGAAAGGTTTTGTTTTGTCTATCAGTTGACACATGAATGTCTATATGGATGGAGGCCTTCCTTGGAATGTTCTTCTTTGAATTATATTTCTAGGTGGTTGCATCTCCATGATTGCTTTCACTTTTTCTGGATCTACTTCAATTCCTTTTTCCAAGACTATGAATCCTAATAACTTCCCTGACTTGACACCAAATGCCCATTTTTTTGGATTGAGTCTTAATTGAAATTACTCCATCCTGTCTATTAATTTTTTCAAAGTCTCAATATGACTTTCTCTTCTTCTTGACTTAACTAAGGTATCATCCATGTAGTCTTCCATGTTTTTGTGCATCATGTCATGGAAGATTATTGTCATATCCCTTTGGTACATTGTTCTAGCATTGTTTAGTCCAAATTTCATTACATTCTAGCAAAAGGTACCCTATGCATAGGTAAATTCTATCTTTTCTTGATCTTTAGGTGTGATTTTTGTCTGATTGTAACCAAAAAAACCATCCATAAGTGAGTATATTTCATATCTTACCGTGAGATCTATAATCATGTCAATGTTAGGCAGTGGGAAATCATCTTTCGGACAAGCTTTATTTGAATATCTAAAATTCATGCAACTCTTATGGATTTATCCGCTTTAGATATAGGGACTATGTTATAAATCTATCCTTTATAAAAAATAACTCTTATGAATCCAGCCTTCAAAAGTTTTTCCAATTCTGCTTTCACTAGCAATGCGACATGTGGATGCATTTTTCTCAATTTTTATCTCAAAGGTTTTACCATAGGAGAAATAGACAAATGATGCATTATAAACTCTAGATATAATCCTGACATGTCAGAATAAGACCACATAAAGTTGATCTTATTTTATTTGAAAAATTTAGTGCATTGTGTTTTCTCTTCTTCTAATAAAGGTTCTGCAATGTGAACCATCTGTGGAGCTTTAGTTGTCCCAAGATTAACTGGTTGTGTTGGTTCTTTCAATACTGAAGCCTTTCTTGGAAATGCTTAGGAAGAATATCAAGAGTCTCATCCTTTGGCACATATGACAGGTTTTCACCATTAGATACATCTTTTTTTAACTATTTTAGAATCTGATACTGCCACAATGTGCTTTTCACCATCAATTCTTTTTTTCTTTTTCTTTTTCATTTTGAGACTAAGAAACTTGATATACTCCTCTATCAGATTTACGCTCCTAACAATGGTGGAAGAGGTGAAAGGTTTAAAATAATTAAGATAGAAAGCCAATGTATAGTCACTAGGAAAGTTTATCATGTTTGTAGGATCTAATTTAGTCCAGTCAATTAATTCAGGGTTTACCAATGATAGGGATTCACATGATTCTAGAGATAGCACCACATTAGTATCAAGACTATTAAATAGTAAGATGAGTTCTGTTAGGTTATATTAAATAGTACTTAGATCATTAAGATTTTGATCATCATTATTACTATCATTGTTAGTGTTATGTAAACCTAGCTCTAGCGATCTAACATTTGTTCTTTCTCCTTCTTCTCTTTCTCTTATCCAATCAAGGGTTGTTATTAGTTGAACCATCTCAATTGTCGATCTTTCTCTAATCACATTATTTGGATTTATTTCTTCTAATACTTTTTGATATGCTTCTTGTCTTATTAAGACTCCAGTTTCTACATTAATCATACTTGGGATTACTATATTAGATAATCTTGTCATAATGTTTGTGATGTTTGTAGTATTAGGACTAATGTTTGGGATTACTATATTAGCTAATCTTGTCATAATGTTTGTGATGTTTGTAGTATTAGAACTAATGTTTGGGATTACTATATTAGCTAATCTTGTCATAATGTTTGTGATGTTTGTATTATTAGAACTTTCTCCTCTTTCATATGAAGGTGAAAATTGATGAATCACATATATCTCAATATCCATAGTAACATCATACATATAATCCCATTCATAATCATGTGAATTTGAGATATTATCTTCAGACTAGCCTAGGAATTTGGTAATAGTTATAGGAATTCGGTGATAGTTATTTCATGAACTCTATTTTCTAGTTGTGGATCAAAGTGTGGTAGATCAAGGACATGTGTGATCATAACCAACTGCCCCCAATTTGGATGTAGACTTTCATGATGTCTTATAGAGGATAGCTCTTCAATGATATTTGAGCTATTTTCTTCCTCTCTAGTACTTCCTCTTTCTTATTGTTCTATATGTGCTCCTTCATGATATTCATCTTCTTGCTAGACTTCATGAGGATAAGCCACTCCTTATTATTCCTCTAATTCTCATCCTGATTCTTGAACATCTATTTGTTGTAACAATGGTACATGGTGTTTTGATTGTTCTCTTAAGTGAATGGGTATGTAATGTTCCCTTTGGTATTTAGGATTCTTAGTGCCTAGATGCAACAATCTTGCATATGTCCATGGTATGCCCTCAACTTATTCTTCTTCTTCATCATTTTATTTATCAAATATTAGATCATGTGTTAGGCTAGGGTGTTTTGATTCATTAGGGAAGCCCAATCCTATTTTGTCTTTTGTGTTTTGATACTCAATGTGTATTGGTTCAATAAGTCCTTTACCTTTATCTCCAAAAGATCCTTTTCCTTTGTATCCCATTCATTTCAGGAGATCATAACCTATGCCATATTTGTTTGGAGATATTTCTACATGTTTCACTTCACTCTCTTCCTTCTCCTCTCTCAATATAGCCATGATAAGACTGCTTTATCTTCATTTTCTTCTTCTCAAGAGATTGTACTTTTGACCATACCTATAGCTTCATGTATAACCAATATTTTTGATGCAAAAGGTATAAATGACATTGATGATCTACCATATGATCTTGGAGACAGTGGGAGATTAGCCAATTATGGGGTTTAATCCAGTTTATATTCCCCCAGGCTGGTTTCTTCAAGTTTTAATGATTTCACAAAGCTTTTCATCACCATGTATTTTGAGGTTTCAGCTGTAAACTCTTTAGAAAATTCCTTATTATGGGGAACCATTCTATCTATCTTGATGTTATTACAGGAGTAGCTTGACTCTTTTGGTATTGTAACTTCTACTCCACTTTGTGGAAATTTAATGCATTGATGATAAGTGGATGGAACCACCTGCATATCATGTATCCATGGTCTACCCAACAATATGTTGTAAGCTAACGGTAAATCAAAAACTTGGCAGATCATGCCACATTCTATTAGACCTATTATGATAGGTAGCACAACTAATCCCTTGGACAATCTCTCTTCTTCATCACGGGGTCTAATGATCAAATTTCTCCATGGATAAATTGCATGTTCTGAAAATCCTAGTGCCTTGACCAAACTAAAGGTACAAATATTCAAACTCGCGCCTTCATCTATCAATACATGCTTCACCCGATGTTTTTGAATAAAAATCTCAATGTGAAAAGGTTGATTATATGGATGATTTAAGGATTTGTCACCTTCTTCTGAAAAGGATAGATAATCATCTTCTTCTAAAAAGCATAGATAATAAGGAGTTATATGACCAACCATAGCCTATAATTTGTCTATATCTAAGTTTTTTGGAATATTGGTTATTTTTAGGGCTTGTTAAAGAACTTCTCTACATGTACCAGAGAGATATTTAGTAATTCAAATATGGATATTTGAGATGAGGTTCTTTTCAATTGATCTATCAGGTTGTAGTTGGATGATGATGAGGAAACTATTTTTTTTTATGCCATCGATTTTGGGATCGTGATAACGGGTGGTTTAGATGGCGTCATCAATTTTGATGAGTAATTAACTCCTTTGATTGTCACCTTTTCTTGAATTCATGTTATTTCATTTGAGTGTGCATCCTTTTCTTTTACACCTTTGATAGTGATCATATTGATTGATACCTCTTTTTCTTCCTGCATGTTGATCACATGATCATTTTTATAATAGATATTGTTAACTTCATTTCCTTTAGACTGAGAGGCTTCTACCTTTTCATAATTAGGAAATGGTTTCATAAATGTTGTATGATCCTCATTTGAAGTGTGTCCCTCCACCTTGAACTTATCTTCATCTATTAAATCTTGTATGACATGCTTAAGTTTTACGCAGTCATTAATCTTATGCCCTTTGTTTTGATGAAAGACACAATAGTAGTTATCATTCCACTACCTTGGTTTCACTTCCGTTTCCCATGGTTTTGATTCTGATAGTGTAATGATTTTATTTTCCAAAAGAGTTTTAAAAAATGTCTCACGGGGTTCTCCCAATGGAGTGAATGTACGCTTGGGTCTAGCAATCCAAGTCTTACTCTTGTTTGTCTCATTATTCATTCTTAGAATTGTTGTTGTTGTTGTCTTAGCCTCTTTGTTTTCTTGTAGGATACTTGTGAGATTGAACATAGCTGGTTTCACATTTGCATTTGACACATCCACAACTGCATCATTAACAATATTCTTGTTCTTATTCCACCATTTAGGTTTATCTTTGTTGTTGTAATTGCTGAACATTATTGGAGGACTTATTCTCTTTATAAAACGTGATTTCTCCTTTCCTAACCATGACATCCTTAGCTCGAAAGGAATTTTTAATAATTCTATTTAATATAGGAGAATATTGTATTTGAAGAGCATAATTGACTTTTGGTACCAAGTTGTTTATGAATATCTCCGTATATTTTTATGATTCAAGTATTTGTCTTGAGTACCTCGTGAACATTCTTCTTGATTGATGTAAGAAATTGATAAAAGATTTTTTGGTTCATTGTTTTGTGTTACGTAGGTCCATCATAGTAATAGTGTGTTTCATATTATATGAGTATTGTTAGAAGAACCTTTGGATCAATTATTCAAATGTTTGTATGCTTGGTGTTAATTTGGAAAACCATTCCATGACTAGTCCCCCTAAGCTTCCTGGAAACAATCTCATCAAGTACACTAGTTCATGCATGAACTCTATACTCAAGGCACAAAATTACCTCATATGATCATGTGGATCCATGTCTCCCATGTAATTATCATATTTATCTCTTCCCATATTAGGTGGAAAGGGAATCATGTTTAAGTTCTTATCAGATGGGAATGGACATATGTGTTCCAATGAGTATTTCTTTGTTGGTCTCTCTTTCTCTCTTTTAAGCTCCTTAAGTTTCATTTGTAATGTATAGTTGTTTTGAGAGAATCTAAATAGGTTTTTTCACTTCTTCAACTTTCAATCTTTCAACATCATAATCTTTAGGGAGCTTAACTCCCATAGAAGATAGGAGAGGAAGTATTTTTCTTTGTCCTCACTGATGATTTTCTCCAACGTTTTCTGAAAATTCTTTCATTACTTAAGTTTGTGGTACTCTTCATTAGTTATTTATTCCTCACTATCAATTTCAAACATGGGATGATAACTATTTACTTCATCTCGACTGTCTTCATCATTATGTTCATCAAATGTAATATTCCACTCATAGGGTATATCCATTGTGGTTATTTCTTGTTGTCTTGTGTTAAGAGGTGTTGAAGACGAGTCTTGATTGAATATAGGATTTTTTCTTGATGTCCCTCCATGATGGAATTGAATCAGTCTAGGAGGTCATTCTAAATCATCAAAATTATATTGTTTGTGTCTCGTGTTAACCATGAAATCATGATAGGAGTGTTGTCAAAGTGTCCCAATGTGTAAAAAGGTTGAATAAAGTCCAAGTATGTTTGTCTAAAGGATTGGTGAGTGTGAATTTGATAAGATAATATGATAAGTTCCAGTGTTAAAGGGTTAGAATGCCCTAATATTGAGATGGGAACCAAAGAGGATTGAATTTGATATGACAACACAACTTGACAATGATTGTTTAAAAACCTAGAAGGCATGTGAGGTACACTTGCAAGTTGAATGATGAGAATTTTCAGGCTGACTAATAATGATGACTGAACCTGATAGAGGGACAAAAAGGGTATCCAAAAATGCAAAGATCAAGATTCAAACACATTCCAAAACACTCCCTATGCCAGATGTGACTCTAAAAAGACCAGATACGATGTTGAACTGACTCCCCTTTACCAGATGAGATCCTAAATTCCCTTTGTTTACTGGATGCGATCCTTGATTATTGGATGTGATCCTGGATTAACCAGATGCAATCTTATTCATAAAAAATGACCTTTTATACTAGATGTCAACTTCTGATGGACTACTTTACATTTGCCACTTAGTGTGAAAATGCGTAAATTTTTTCTAATGTAAGGGTTTGTTTGTTGAATTTCTATAAGTCTAGAGGTTTGAAAATGTTTGTAATCATTTGAGAGGTGATATATTGAGGTAGTTATCTTCCATTTTGAATTCACACACATCAAGAAAGGTTGTTTAAAATCCAAACACACTTATCATTTACAAATTTGGTTGATATTGGAAATGCTTTCTCATTGACTTAGGAACACACTCGATGACTCCTCAGAATATGATAGTCCAACAATGTGCAATAGATGTTAGAGGCCATATTAGTTGAGTAGAAATGTCAAAGAGGGCTTGATATGATGAGTGTCTTGGGGCAATTACTATTTTCCTTGCACAAGCATTACATACATTTCAGAGGTAGCCCGGGTGGTCACTAGTATAAGGTGTTTAATTGGGGCATCCATTCATAATTGTCTCCCATAGTCTTCCACGAGGCAAGATTGAAGCGTATAACCCTATGAGTACCTAGATGTGTGTAGTCTCATAAAAAATATTTAATTGGATCTAGTCTACACAACATCCAAGCATGTCCAAGGAATGATCATCAATGTTCCAAGGACAAAATTGACTAAGTCTTCTAAGATTTTAATCTCAAGGAAGCATCTTTATTATAGTGGGGTGTAAGAGTTGGCGTCTACTCGTACTCACTTGGGTCGTTCCTGAGAGATTTTTTCCTCAATTGACAGGACCTCTAAGGATGAAAGAAGTAAATAGGATTGGTGACTTAGGAGTCTAGATTTATGATTCTCCACTAGGGAGAAGAGAATACTCTCCTATCCATGTCATTTTATCCTATCAAACACATCACGCACATGGTAAATTTCTCCAAATTTGACTTCAAATCACAATCTAATGTTTGAGTTTCTAATTTTCCCAAAGGGAAAAGAGCATAATTCTCTAATGAGGTTTGGAATTGATCTTAGATTCAATTAAATTCCTATGAAATCACTTAAGAAAGTCATTATGTTTGGTTGAATCTTTGTAGGAAACCTACAAGACCACATACTAGTAGTTTTTTATCATGTTTGACCTATGTAATCTCTGTCAAAACATCTACGAAAAATGTTAGTCTGCTTGAAATCAATCACATGCACCAATTTCACCCACTAGTCATTAGAAATCCCTTAATTATGCAAATCAAAACACCATATGCAATTAAGGAATCTTCCTAAATGCGAGCTTTCTCAAATGTGATTCAAGATTCCTGGGGTGCAAGCTATGATATACCTGGTGCAATCTTGTTCACCAAATGTGATTCTACACCACATAATAGAGTTAAATGACAGAAATCTGTTAAAAATTATGTACAATCTGAGGCTGGGCCCCGTGGTGGGCACTAAAAATGTGCACATGTTTATGTGGACTTCATCTGTACCTACAAATCTGGAAACAAAACACTCTATAACTCATTAATTCAATTGTTAGTACCTAAGAAATCAATCAAAACATAACAATCAAGATCAAGTTATAGCTTCCTATTTAGAGAGAGTTTGATCTAAGTATGATAGTGCTCTTAGAGTTATGCCTTAGATCAATGCCATACAACTCTAAAATGGAGGATTCAAATTGCTAAAAGTCATTGAAGTGCATCTAAGATAAACATATCAATTCTAAATCAATTTATCCCATTATGAATTTAAAGTGTTTTTCTAATTATCTAGATGCTTAATTTCAATTCTACAACATAACTATTAACGCAATATTATGGGATCAAATAAGCTCAAAATTCATTTCTTTTATGGAGAATGAGGGTAAATGAGCGGTTGAGATTGATTCTTGACGAGTCATAAGGATTGAACCTTGATTGATCCATGTGAGATGGTCCATGTGTGTCAACTCCCATTGGTCCATAGATGAATTTGTCTATTAGTGGTGAGTTTGTAATTTAGAAGTATTTATTAATTTGTTTTAATTAATTACTTTAGCCAAGGGATTTAATGAGGTTGATTTAATTAGATAGACCAAGGTAATTAATTAGAAATTAATGATAGATCGCTAATAAATGAATTTTATATGAGCAATTTTAATGATTTTGATTAATTATGCCAGTAATCGAATAATCAGATTAGCATAATTGAGAGGAAGATCTTTAGTTAAGGAAAATTGGGCCTTTGGTTAGACTAGCCTAATTTAGGGTTATTACAATTACACATAACAAAATATGTCTTTGTATTTGTTCCTCTATGCATGGATTGGATGATATAGATGTAGTGTGATGTGCTCTCTTGTATCTTGCCATTGTGATAAAAAAAAAATTTATCATTGTGATGAGAATGTCTTTCATTATCTTTGATCAATACTATCCTTTCAACCTTCAACTATTCTAACATTGATGATATTTGATTACTATTCTTGTTGTCATCAATATTATTTTTATGCTTACCCAGATTGAATTTCTTCATGAGTAAACTTAACTAAAAGGTTACAGGCCATAATTGCCTACCCCTTTAATAGTTTGCAACCTTATTGAGTATGGTCTCCTTTAAATTGATTACTTAGACTAAAAGGTCAAATTAAATAATATGTCCCTTTATAACCATAGCATAGATAATTTCAATAAATTTATTCTTGTTGATCTACATCTTAATTTCTCATGCACGCAGGGCTCAACTCTTGTGGGAGCCACATTTTACTTCATGCATAATAAAAAAATCAATATCCACATGTTCCTACACATGAAACAAACTCATTAGTTAAAACATGTAGTCCATATTTGTGCCTTCAGTTAGATTTTCTGATTTTTCCTTTCTCTGTATTTCATGAGGGTGAAAATATTCTCATATGGTAGTCAGTTTTTAGAGATAGGGCCTAGACCCTTCATTTCTCTATCTTTTGGAGTGACATAATTTTTACCAACCTTGCAGGTACATTGAAGACAACAGATCACTTCCTTAACCAGTTGATCCAGAATGCAACCAGAGTCTGTCATTTCCACAAGCAATGGTGGATCTTCCTCTAAATATTGAATTTCGTTCATGATAATTTTATTTTGCATTGTTTTAAGATTTGTCCCATGACTTGTGTGGGTTCCTAATTTGTTTCCTCTTTTATAATTGAAATGAAAGAACTTATATTGAAAAAATGTATTTGTAATGTTCTTTATGTAACACTTTTGCATATCAATGTAATGATTTATTTCATAAATGAAATGAAATGTTCTTTTATTTTTGTATTCTTCTTTTTAGTTTAAACACTCAACCTAAAAATTAAAGTTTAAAAGGAACCAAATGTACCTTTTTACTTTAGTTGATCAGCTACCCACCTCTGCCAATTTGAGATGGATGCAAAAATAAGCAACAATAGGTAAGATGTGATGCTTGGTAGGTGAGGTGTGAAACTACATATGAAAGATGTATTTGATTTTGTGATGAATGTAAGATCTATTGCTAAGGGAATTTTTGGGCTTGATGTAGGGGGTGTTGTGGTTGTTGTTGAGCCTGGTACACATGTTGTGGTTGCAATTGTTGTTGGTAAACTGATGGTTGGTGTTGTTGCTGCTACAATGGTTGGTAGGAAGATGATGTATATGTTTGGCTTGTGTAGGGATGGTACATGGAAATATTTCCAAGAGGTACCTAAGTTCTCTGGGTATTCATGGCCATGGAAGGGGGAGCAAGATAGTTCACATAGGCAAATGTGAGGTTGGTGTGTGAACTATCTTGATGTGGGGGTACCACAGTTTGTGTGGTGGTGCCACAGTTTGTGTGGTGGTAGATGTGGACATAGCTAATTAATTGATGTATGTCAGAGTCGATGCAAATTGCTACCATGGATGAGTGGTTTGAGTTGTGAACTACGTGGTAGTTTGTGTAGACACCCTAAAATGGAAAGACTTACGACCTTACATTAAAAAAACTATTTTCATCTATTAATTAATGGTTTATAATCATTAATTAATTATCTATTTCTTCTAAATCCATTCCCCAAATCATTTAAGCATATCCCCAAATTTAATTAAATAATTAAGTTTATTTAATTAATTAACCTTAATTAATCAATCTTTATTAATTAATTAAATTCAATTTCCTAAAGTTTAAATTTAAATATTTAAACTTATTAATTAATTCTTCTAATTAAATTAATTTAATTTCACTCAACAATTCAATTCTAAAATTAAAAAAAAATTCAATTATCTCATGTTTGAATATTTTTTTTACAAAAATAATTAAATATTCAAATAAATCATTTCTCAAGTTCAAAAAGGTAACTCTTGATCAACTTTTCAGTTAACTAAACATTTCCTCTTCTCTCCAATTTGAAGAGGTGGAGTTTATGGGTTGCTCCTCAGTTAAATAAAACATTACCTCTTCTCTCCATGTAACGCCCCACCAGAGAACCCAGGAGAATTAACCTAAACATGCAACCAAGATAACATGATATATATATTTTTAATGTTTATAAACAATAATGTTAACAATGCGGAAGCAACACATGAGATAACATGACATACACATAAGTATAACTCAACAAAGGTTACAACTCTCGAGGGTTCTTTGATGTGGAACTACTTAAGCAAACTAATATATGAAGTACAACTATAAAGAACTTAACACAAAGGATACATCAACTGAATCCAATAATATACATCTCATATAATAAGACCACATAAACAACTGAATCAACATCCACTGCACATTTCACAGGGTATGCAATAATACATAACAATACAATACATCCTTGAAAAGATGTCAACCCATATACATATGATACAAATATCCAAGTCATGAAATTGGTCAAGTCTCCAGAAGAATAAGAAGATAGAAGAAGGAGATCTTCTACAAGGATCATCCAAGCATGAAGATGAACATCAGATCTCAATCGTAATAAGAATCACTACCACCTGACTGCATGGAACCAAAGGTCCACTCCCACCGTGCTAAGGAGATAATAATGGGCCCACTGACACAGGTATACAACAAGAAGGTAAACATCAAAGGTATACAACCATCATAAAGAAATGCATAGGAAGATCCTAGAAGCTCTCTGAATCACAATAAGAAGATCTATAAAATACCAGAGGTAATCGACACATGTAGGATAACCTAAGCTATATAGAGGAAGGTGTCATCATGTACGTATAACCATTAATTTTTGTCCTAGAAATCTCTCAATAGATCCTGACACTCAAGTGACCATACACGGTATCAATGACTTCTCAAATAGACAAAGTCACTAACTATGTTAGATACACACCCCTCAAGGCAACAACCATCAACTCATCCTCCATCTTAGCCTATAATAGCGCTCAAGCATGGGTGAGGCTTAATATCTTATTAGATTATACTAAGGCATCCTAATAAGCTATTATGTTATCACTTGTTAAAATTACTTACAATAAATGATTCTAGTAGCCACTTGTGAGCTCTGACACTTATTGTAAGCCACCTCCTACTATACAACTAGGTAACCTACCCTAGGTTCACAAAAGAACATCATAAAGGTATATCATAAACCTCATCATTGATTCCCTCTAATATAGGGATACACCCTCAGAGAATCACAAATAATATCAATGAGAAGAACATAACTCTCGAAACTGATTCTTGCCTATACAAGAACTATTGGTTCTCAATTAACCAATTTACCACCTAAAATACTCTCACAAGATCACTTAAGACTAGTTAAACAACCAGGTTGGGTAAAAAGATCAAGACTCAAAATTGATCTCAACATGAACATGCACTGAGGTACACAAAACACCATAGAAACAAAAACCCCAAAACCTCTAGTTTTACATCCTGATGGCCAACTAATCCCAACCTACAATTGACACATTGCAGTATTGTAAAAGGGAAAGAAACACACATTTTTTTAAATCAGTCACTCAGAAGACAAATCATCGCATAATGAGTACGATTCTATAAAGGCAATAAAATTTAGTGATAAACTCATTTATAGTAACACTATGCAAATTAGTTTATCTGATAAAATTACTAATAACAATATAATTCAATTTTTCAAAGAAAATGCACATTAAGCCTCTATAGATTAATTTATAAAATCTAACACATAAATCAATCTATTTAATAATTACTAAAAAATCAAATATAATTACAAGTAAGTTTTTTTTTTTAAATAGAAATTCTAAAAATAGAATACCACTCCATGTAAATTCAAAAGAAAAATTTATTTTTTTATTTTTTTTGTTTTTTTTGTTTTAAATAGAATTTCTTAAAAAACGTAAATTCTAAAAAATAGAATTTCTAAAGAAACATAATTTCTAAAAAATAGAATACTATTGCATGCAAATTCCTACAAGAATAATTATCTTAATATAAATAAATACATCTTTCTTAAATAACATGCAAATAATTATATATTTAAAATACTTATTCTCTAAAAAAAATTAAATTTTTTTCATATTAAAAGAGAGAACATGCATTTATCCTCATTTTATATTTTATTATGCAATTGATCCAAACAAGGCAAAGATATTAAATCTAATATCAATCTTTATTTTAAGAGAATTTTCAAGCATGTAATTTGATACAAACAAGAAAATAAGAATTAATATTTGATTTTCCAAATGAAAATCTTGCATGCAAATTGACGCAAACAAGAAAAACATTCTAAATTTAATATTTAATTTCTTTTTCAAGAAGAATTTTCTTTAATCATGCAAATTGACATAAACAAGAAAAACATCTTAAATTTAATAATATTTTTAAAATAAAATCTTTGCATGCAAATTGATATAAATAAGAAAAGAATTCTAATCTAATATTAATTTATTTTCAAGAAGAGTTTCTTTCTCAAGCATGCAATTTTAACTCAATTGTTTTGTTTTCATGTAAATATGGACCCAATTTACACAAGAACATAACAAAGGTGAATTTTCCACTTTCAAGGTAAGATATTCACAGATCTGAGGGTTTAAACCTTTTCTTGGCAATAATCATCAATTTTCTTTAAAATAAATACATTTTCCCAAATTGACACTCTAAGGGTAATTTTGAAATAATTTTATTTCCACAAGAAAACCCTAATACCCATTTTGCATCTAACACCCAAAAATGAATTCTTTATGCCTACAAGCACAGATCTAACATGCAAACTTGAAGGAAAACACAAAATTGAACCAAGAGCAATTTTCTTAAATTTTAAATCAATAAACCACACAATAATCAAACATGGAAGATCACACAAAGGATCCTAGATTTTTGGATGCATGGAAGACGGGGATTTGAAAGCTAGAATTGACATGAACAAAATCATACCTCCATAACTGATGAGAGGAACAAAATCCACAATTCCAAGCAAAGAAGAATTCCAAAAATGCTCCAAAATTCTCTCAGGCTTTCACAAATCTTTCATCACCTGATTTTCCTCTCCCCTCATTGAACAACCTCCAAAATAGTTTTCAATCCAAGGATATAGAAAACCAAACAATTAGGTTTTCAAAAAGTGAAAACTCTTAAGGGAATATAAATTATCTAATTAATAATTGAAAAAAATTCTTTATTTTTAATTTTCACTTAAAGCATGCATAACTCAACTTTATAATAAAAGCAAAGTGTTAAATTGAAAATGCATAAGAGAATATTTCAATTAAAAAAATCAATTAATCATGCAACTTAAAAGCAATATTCAATAAATCAACTTTGCATAATTAATTACAATTAATTGAACTTAATATTTGTTAAATCTCAATTATTTAAATCAAGACTTAATAATTAAATCAATTAATTAAATAGGGGCATTTAATTAATATTTAATTATTAAATAACCATATATTTCATATATCAATATTATAACCTTATTAAAGGTGCAATGATTAACATTAATGTTTACCAAAATTATTCATTAATTAAATCATGCCAAAAGCATCATTAAATCACCTGAAACCCATCCAAACAGATAAACAACTAAAACATTCGACAACTGAAATAGAAACACCAAAGCACACAAACAGGCTCATGAATCCACGTCACTTGACGGATTCAAACACTAGGATAGTCAATCATATTCTTGTCAATTTCTAAAACAAAATAAGGGTTTAGGGTATGGATTTAGACCTGAATATTATCTTCCCTCTCTTACCATTGAGATATTGTGATAGGGCACACTCACTCCTGCCAATTCAGGGAAGACGTAGCCTGGTACCTATAAACATGTCATCAAAAAGATGAGCATATATACATCCAATATAGAAAACAATGGTTGAGACTAGTTTATCATGTAGATTTCGTCGAAGCAAGTAGCTATGACTCCGTCTCATACCATAGCAAATAATAATGTAAAACATCACAATGATCCATGTGCATATAGATATAGGGTTAGTATTGTCAGAAAACTTTAATCAAAATGACTTCATAACATAAATATAACCAACATGAAATAATCATAACCCATATGCAAATAGATGATACAATACAACTAACAATGGATCAATAACATAATGAAAAGTAACGCATGAATATCCTTAAAATCACCTGAAATAACCAATGCAAATATAAACATGCCTAAAAGAGATCAGAAACTGACATAGACAGACAGACCAAGGGGTAGGTATTACACTCCAAGTTGAAGGTGTGGAGTTTACTGGTTGCTCCTTAGTTAACTAAAATATTACCTCCTTTCTCCAAGTTGAAGAGGTAGAGTTTACTGGTTGCTCCTAAGTTAACTAAAATATCACCTCATCTCTCAAAGTTGAAGAGGTGGAGTTTACTGATTGCTTCTCTAGTTCCTTTTGATCTCAACCATTCATCCTCCAATCTCTGGGATCAATCTCAACTATCCATATCATTTCCATATTCTATATAATCAGCCCTTCACAATCATTTGAAGGATCCATGATTTTAAGCTTTATGCACACGTACTCTATAGGATTCTCCCAAAGCATCAATTATTCTTGTGATCATATCAAAATCATTTTCTCAACACTCCCAAGTCATAGATGCTATCGATACCAATACTAAGTACCATTCATCCAACGTCTTAGGAGTAGAGAGAAGCAATAGAAGCTTCGAGCATTTTGGTTTGCATTTATTTGTTTTCCTCTTTGATTGCTTGTTATTTTATTTTCTTTAAATTCGTTCTTATTATTTTTTATTTCTTTCTTCCATTACAAATCGGTGCTACTAACCCTCATTATCGAGTGGAGAAGGCTTTGATATACACATTTTGATAGGTGAAATATGGGGGATAGGTGATGTGTGAGTGGGTTTGAACACCTAGAGCTTGTAGTGTAGCTTGTGATAAATTCCAAGATGATGATGCTTCCTATGTGGATTGAGGACCTTGTGTAGTATGAGTGGGTTGTTGCAGTGATGATGGTTGGGAAGCGGAGGTAGCTCATTGTGGTTGTGTGGACTATTCTGGTTAGGATATAATTGTGCCTTGTAGAACATATGTTAGTGTTGTGGTAACTACAAGAGGTTTTTGGAAATATAGGTTGATTGGTTGGTCCTATGAGTGACATCCCAGTAGTGTATCATAGGTTTTTTGTTGTGCTTATTGGGAAACATATTTTTATGATGGTCATGCGATAGGTTGTTGTGATGTGGACTATTGTGATGGGTTTTTGGATAGAGCTCCAACAAGAGTAAAGCGAGGCTGTTGTGATATAGTATGTACCAAAAATTGTGTACCAATAGGCTAAGTAGGGTTGGATATGGATATAAAAAGCTGGGTGGATGAGATACCAAGATCCAAGAGTTGTTCTATGACACCATTCCATGTCTCAGAAAGGACATGAAAAGGGGTGTTGGATTAGTAGGTTAGCCACAAAAAAATTAGATAAAAACTTTTAGATTTCTGTAAAGAAAAATCCCGCAAGAACATATGGCATTCCCATGATATAAAATTTACTAGTGATCCCACCAAAGTTTCCTATCAATCCCATCAGACCTGCAAAACACAAAAAACAAAAAAAATAGACAACATTCTCATAGGGGATTAGAGAAATCCCATGGGAGTTAGTTATGATAATAAAATAGAGATAAAATAGACAAAAAAATATTTTTTAGTAGAATTGTTTGTTAGTGTTCTCACAAAAGTGTGTTGGTGTTCCCACAAAACCTCAAAATAACAGAAAAATAGGAAAACAAATATATAAAAGTCCCATGAGATCGCGATCCTGTGAAATTTGCAAGAAAACTCGCAAGAGAACAGAGCATTCCCACACGAGTTTACAATTGTTGTTGTACAAAATCTGTAAGTTGTTGTAGGTGTTCCAATCTTCAATCCTACAAAACCAAGTGAAAAAAGTTAGAAAAGAGGCTAGAAAGAACCAAAAATAATAAAATATTAGCATGGTTAGTTCAAAAAGACCCATGAAGTAGGTACCACCGGTCATGTCAAAATGTGTGAGGTGAAAAGTGTAAGTTAACAAAATGAATGCAATATCAAAGTGAAAGCATTTAAACTCTACAAATCACAACCACATCTAGTTTAGACATAAAGTAGTCATAAAACATACGTGAGATGCAAACCTCAATACAAACGAAGTGATCTCCTTTTGTTGTGTAGATTTGTCCAATGCCTTTGTAGATAGGTGTACTCAAAGTTACTCAAAATTTAATATGTGTGGAGTACTTTTATCATTATCAAGGTATGATAGAAATTTCTTGGAGTGAAAATTTTTCATGAAATGTGGATGATTTGTGATACGAAGAGGGCTCAATTTATAGAGTTTGAGAGGATGAAATGGACAATAGAGATCAAATGGTGAGGAAGGGTCAAGATGCTCTTTGAGAGAAGCACATGGATTGTGCTTTCTCAAATACATAGCATTGTGACAAGTACCACAATGGAAGGGGTTGAGAAGACATTGGAGGTGAAGTAGATTTTTTTGGAATTATTGGAATGATGTACTAAGAGGGGAGGGGTGAATCGGTACCTCTAAAACTTTTTATGTGATTAGCCCATTAACTTTTGTGTCATCAGATTTGTATATTCACCTATCTATCTGTTCATCTTTCTTTATGTATATGAAATCATAACATAAGTTATTTACATGTGTAAACATTCAAGAAACATACATGAAAGTAAATAACACATAACACAAGATATGATATCGCAGAAAACTCCTGTTAGGAAGTAAAAACTATGGTGGGGA